>VYXC01011606.1:3926853-3958534 GCA_013397175.1 Platysteira castanea | reverse complement strand
AAAAAAAAAAAGTAATGGAAACACTTTAGCTCTTTGTTATCTTGTCACCTGAATCTGGTGTTAAACAGATTTGGGGTTGATTCCATTAGAGTTTCTCTGTGGTACAGCCTAACTGCCTTTATCAATGCCTTATAAGTAACCAGAAATCTGCCCAGTTTACTCCTCCAAGAATATAGGGAGACTTTGAAGACCCTGAAAGATCATTATCAGACCAAGAAAAGTAGACAAGGTAATTCAGGGCTCCAGATAAGCAGTAATTCTAATTTCAGTTGGATTTATCACAAGCAGTATCTGTTATTGTAAGGTTCTTCAATAATTTTTTTCTTTTTCAATCTGACTGCTCTTCAGAAAAAGATTAGAGCACTTTCAAATTCTCAGAACTGAAGAAGCAACACAGGTTGAGTCATCTTCCGCCAACAATGTTTCTAAATTAGACTATTTGAAGAAGAAGATATCTGCAGGATTATATAGTACAGCAGAGATATCCCCAGAAATTGTAACAAGCTGACAAAAAAGTGAAAAGCTTTTTTCTCAGCTCTACAGAACATGAACACATCAGCTCCTACACCATTTTGTTCTCTGCATTGCAAATCTGAAAGTGAATATTGGGCATAAATGATGTAAATCAAAAGGCTTAAGTTTTATCAAAGCATAAAATATGTGCCAGGTAAATTGCCACTCTGCTGGGACACCATAAATCAAATCCTGAAGTGTTTGCATGAGGACCAAGCCCTGCAAAGCAGGGTGGGAGGGTTTAAAGGAGGGGGTAGGAATTGTTTATTGTTAGTTTGTGTTAGATAGAGAAGAGCTACTTTCAGCATTGCATGCATGCTTTTTATCATCAACAAAATTAAAAAGCACAGTACATTCTGATTTTCCTGAAATACTGGTCTAAGTTTCATTAAAAAAAAAAAAAACAAAAACCAAAAAACAAAACTCACACACAAAAATAAGCAATCAAGCAAACAAACAAAATCTTTGGCATCAACCAGTAATTTATGGAGAATCATCTACAGTTTGGCAGGTTTAGCATTTGCTGATCTCCAGGATGAGAAACGTTCTCTCTAAATAGAAACATTTCCTTTATTTGTGGATATCCATTGAGCTCATGGAGACCTCAGAAACAGGGGGAACATAAGGTGACTGAGGAGAAGGCACAAACCTATATAGCACAAGCTATTTTCATTATAGCTCAACAGAAAACTTCAGCAGAAATGTAGTTTATTGCTATGTGTTGCAATCAAAATTGAAACTCTGAAATCTTGTTTGGCAGTAGTTTTCCTTTGTAAGAAATCCAAAAAATACATTTGACATCCCATTTCAACCTTATTTAAATATAGTGCTTTGATTTTTCATTTTCAAATAACTTTTTTCTTTTAAAATATTTTTTTATGATATGTCTTTCACAAGCAAAGAACAAGAAATTAAATTTAGCCATTTCAATTTAGCTGCTGCATTGATTTGTCCTTTTGGATAGTCATTAATGAACAATTTCAAAAATGTTGCATTATGGTCTCATTTGAAAAAAAAAATTACCAGGTGAAAAAAAGGACCTGGAAGTTCCAACATTATTTTGTGTCTGAGCTTCTCTCAGGAGACCCAGCTACTGATTTAGCTTATCTACCAGATCTTGTCTTCTGTACAATCCCTCTTGTCAAGCTGACTGACTACTAAAGTAGTAGTAGCCTTTTCTGTGGTGGGGTAACACCTGCTTTGAGATCCTTGGCCCTTCTTGCTTCCACAATACATCCATCTCTTGATGTACAAATACTGGACAAACAAGAACTTTCCTCACCTGCAGTACGGGAATGGCCCCAAGCCAAGCTCTACTGCTTTCCCAATGCTGTCAACATGAAGCTCTTGGTAAAGCAGGTCTGAATTCCAAGGCAAGCAGCTGTGTCCAGAAATGGTTGTCTTGGCTGTACCTCTGTAATCTGTGCCATTGCCAATGTAGCACCGTTGGCTCGGGACTGGCAGAGGAAGAGACTGGTCAGGAATCAATGCTAATTGCATATTAAATACTCACTTCAAAGCTGAGGTCCCAAAATGAGAGCCAGAGGGCCCAACTCTGCAGTGCCTTTCACCTTGCACAGGACCTGAATGAATCAAACTAGGATTTTTTAAATAAAGATAAAAGGAACCCAAGAAGTTAAAACCTCTGCTTAAAATTAGTAGTAAGTTAACCTCATTTTACACATGAGCAAGTAACTACTCAAGAGACAGAACAGCAGAAAATTAGACCTAAAATTTGTACTGTGTATGGAAGATTTCAGTCAGCAATCTGCAGCAAAGTCAGCAATATGGCTGGGATTCCTCTGGTCTAATTTTAGACACAACTGAACTCATCCTAGAGGCTCACTTTTTAGTTAATTAAGAGAAACAGAGATTTGTAGTGCCAAACCAATCCAGCCTGTTTGAGGTAACTTTTTTAAGATGAGGTGGATCCTACACGCTCCTGTCCACATTGACTGAATCTCCATTGAAAGTACAGGGTGCTTAGGGCAACCAGCTCGAACAGAGATATATATGTTGTAAAGTACTGAAAACAACCCTGCCCTGCAAGTGCTTCAAAGGCCTGATTTTTGAAAATACTTCTTTTAATGGCCTCGTATGTACCCATATATATATACTATACCCATGTGTATTGCAAATATGTAACTACATATTTCAGACACATCGATTTTGCAATATTCTAACTAGTAAGTTGAATTTTCTTATTTGAAACCCCGTCTTTGTCACCTGCATATGGGCTATTTCTTCAGATAGGTCTGACACATACATATTCTATGACCTGTATACTCAGCTGCCAATATCTATCAACACCACATACCAGCATTATGGCTGAAAAACATATGGGGATGTATTTGTATACAAATAGCTACACTGAGCAGAAAGCCTACACCACAAAACACAGCTAAGAGTATCCCAAAGGAAATACAAAACCATCTAATGCACAAAGAGGATTAATTGTGACCAAGCCTCAGAGGGTTTCTTGTCCCAGCCATGTCAACATGACATGTCCTTGACATGTCACAAGACTGGTGGAATCTTCTTCTAAACTTATAGACATACTTAAAGATATAACATCACGATACTGACCAACTGTTGAAAAACACCCTCTGTGGATGATCCATCACACCACACAGTACAGACAGCTATTGCCAAAGATCTGTTTCTTTTGACAGAATAAGGTGACGCACAAACCAGGGCACATAACCACCACTGAAATAATGAACCACAGCACTGAACTGGTGCTGTTAATTACCCTTCCAAGTCATCGGTGTTGTGACAGACCCCACAACCACAAGCAAGCATACAGCATAAATTTGGAAGACGAAGGTCAAGAAGTTTGGTGGAAGAACATCCACTTTTTAGCATAAAAACACAGCAAAATCCACTTTCTAGCTTGGCCTGGCAGACACATCTGACATGCTGAGACATCTTCTCTCACCTGCAACCCAAATCAAATTCCCTTTATTCAATGACTATGAATATAACATTAAATCAAACTCATATTTTAACAACCATAACCTAGGACCTCACAGAAAATAATTTGCCTATCATTTGTATTGTTAGCAAGAGTAACCATGTCTTGGCAAACCTGCAACTTATTTTCTAAGCACATTGCAAGTCACACTGCTTTGTTTGCCTGAAACAGTGTAATGAAAATACCACCATCATGCTGTATGTTAAATTTTTTCATTTATTCAGGGTAGTGCCAGGTGCTGCGTTTACTTGTACTGTATTTATTGCATTCAGAAACAATTTAGAGTGACTACTTTTTTGAGAATGAAACAAGAGATTCCATTTCAGTACAGAACCAGGGCCATATTCTGCAACACCAATGGTTTGGACATCTTGCAGATGGTGTTTACAAATTGTGCTTATCCTTGTCAGGCTTAAAATCCAATGCATCTCTGTTTCACCAGGTCTTCCAGTCACTGCTAAAGCTGCCAGCATATTTTAACTGGAAGAATTTGGCTCCTTTCTAAATCATTCCTCACGTTCTCCTTCTGTAGCTAAGAAGTTTAAATTACATCTTGCACTTGTTGAGGGGAACAGCAATACCTCTTAAGAAGTTTTTTGTTTCTTTTTGGTTTTATAGGGAGTATTTTGGACACAGGCATAACACGAGTTAATCTCCTATCTTGTGGAGAAACTTCTGAGGTAAAACAGTTGTTTCATTAGTAGCTTTCCATTAGTCTGTGCTCAACTCCAGAAAGCTTTACCTGGCAGCAGCACCATGGTACCCACTAAGGCCATGAAGTATATGCAAAGCTTTATCACCTTTATCACATTTTATCACCTATAATTCAGAACAAGCAGTTTTCAAAAAAATATCTCTGCAATTATTGCAGTCATATAGATCGTTTGACTCTAATTCTCTTTTTTTGAACTGTTACAGAACTGAAAAACTCTCTTTTTCCCTCTGTGTCAGAAACAGTGTGTAGGTGGTCTGCTTTCAGCAGTTCTCAGTGGATTGCTCTGACTAGGAATTGCTCAGTCACAAATCCATATAGCTTCCACAATGTCTCATAACTCTGAAACATATTTATATTTTTATGTGGAAGAAAGTAATGGAGCACAGAATATGTGCATTTCTTGTTCATTCACTTCCCTGTACTAACACCAAGCACTGCTAACAGTAGTGGCCTGAACTTTCAGAATATGAAAGTTTTGATGCAAATGCAGATTCAACTTACTCTGCAGTCCTATGCTACTATCACACCTGTTCGCTTCTTTTCAGAAAAAAATATTAATAAAATTTAAAACTAAAAATAATTTCTTGTTCTGTTTTATTTTTAAAATCCAAGGTATTTCAATAGCTCATAGAAAACATTCCATCTGTGTTAAGATTTTATATTTTATAAGCAAGTCAGAACAAATCTTTGCCTTTTAATTAAAAAAAAAAAAACAACCAGTTTTGGGTCTTAAAATTAACAGCAACCTGAAACAGCAGTTATCTAACCAGTTCTAATTGCTAACTTCCTGAAAGCATTTCACAAGACTTTTTGTCTCCAGATCTTGCTTCAATTTCTGTAGTTACATACCTGAACATTTTTAGGAGTTTCTTTTGAAAGTCTCTCTGCAGAAAACAATGAATCTTTCACATTTTCTTTTCCCCAAAACACCTCATCATCAGTTTTCCTGATTTTTTTGAGCTTTGAATGTTATCTTATTTATAGACACATATAAGCTGTTTCATTCTATTTATAAAAATATGTTTTTCCCCCAGTGGTTCTAATTCTGGGACAGGATGGTTTAAAGTAACCCTTTCATTCAGCAATGCTTTGATTTATCCCTGACCAACATGTAATGCTTTTATTAAATACAATGTCAGATTAATTTTTTGTATTGCTCTATACAAGCTGATGGCAGGACTAGAGAGAAGGGAAGAGGAAAAGGACATATCCAACCTAAACCTCCCCGGCTCAGCTCCATGCTGTTTCCTCGAGATGAACAGTAATGAACAATGGCATTTTATGCCTCTGCTAAGTTTACTGCTTTCATGGCCTCAGCATCACACGATCTGTTGCTCTTCAAGCCACGCTTTCCAAGGGTATAAGCCAAATTTCCTTTCTACATGAGCTCAGACTCATTGGATGCCTGCAGAAGGGTTTGTGTTTTCTTCATTCAGCCAGAAGTTCCCTGATCTCCTTGCCTGGGTAGCTGTGAGATCCCCTCAGAGATGAAAGGTGTGAAAGCCTTTGATTTCAGGAAGCTGCACTTCCCTGCTGCACATGCAGCCAACCACTACTCTGGGCTGGCAATAAATGTGACAGAAAGGAGTCTCGAGTATTCATGGAGATTGCTCTTACAGGCATCTCATTTCATCAAATAATGCGCTGAAATGCAACACACACAGACACACACACCCTGCCAGGTGCTCTGAAAGCAATAAAGCAAATATTTCTGTGCTAAATTGAACAAACACCATGCAGAGAGCTTTGAAAGACATTCACATTAAGCTAGCAAAGCTTCCAAAGGAAGATTTGGGTTATCTTCCAGTGCATCCCTATGCCACTGAAAATCTCTGTAAATATCTAGGAAGGTGCCTGAGAGGGCACCAGGCTCCACTGAAGAAACCAGTTGCCTTTTTTTTCACCTTTAATGATGAGAATGTGAAGTCTGATGACGTGGGGCAGAGAATTGCATGGCAGCAGCACCAGGACTGGACTGTTCCTGGCTTGAAGAAAATTGCTTCACATTTTCCTGCCTGTCTGTGAATGTCAGCAGTAACAGCACCCACTGCAGCTTTAAGAGTTTGAAAAATTATTGAACACATACCACAAGTGAAATATAAGAGAAGCTATATATCTCTATTTCAATATAACTCAATCATACATTTATAATATTTACCTAGATTTCAGTATTTCTGTTAGGGGTCATGAACAGCAGATTGTACGTATTTATAAAAAATAATTGATTCAAATAGTTGTGCCACTTTCTGGTTTGTTGAATAGCAGTAAAACTTCTGGACTTACAGCACCTAACACTGGAATGGATCCCCACTGAAACTGCAGCCTGATAATGACACAAACAATCTGTCTGAGCTAAAAGCCAGGCAGAAAGGTGGAAAAATTTATTTTTGTAATCAATTAAATCTAACAGAAAATTACCATGTAAAACAAGGATGGATTCAAGACTGTGAAAACAAAGTGATTTACAAGCACAAAAAAAATCTCTTTAAGTTGCATCCTGACATAAGGATGGCACACTCCATTTACTGAAACTAGACTTATTTTTTAATATATTTCTTCTTCAAAGTATCCTTGTATCTTCATACTTGCAAATGCTTAAATTGTCTGAGGTAAAATTGAAGAGATTTATGTCTGTTATAAAGCTAATGTACAAAGCTACCTTCTGATTAAGTTGAATTTCTTTAATAGAAAAGTTTAAATCCAGAAATCTATAAACTCTGCCAGTATTTTCATACAGCTTAGAAAAGTAATATCCTAGATAAGAGCAAGGAATGGCTCTTTTTCCATTTCATTTTTCTATTCATTATCTTCAATTCTAGCACAACAGTTATGATTTAGAGAGTCATAAATGCAATCCAACAGATAGGTATATAAAGCTAATAGGAGCAGTGTATTTAGGAAATAGGTTGTCAAGAGCTAGGGGAAAGAAACTCCAGCAACAACGAGCCAATATCAGTGCTATATTACTTTGACAGTTGCACAGACTACCACGATTTTCAAGAGTGTCTGAGTGCCTAATTCATAGTGAACGCTTTCATTCTTTTGAATATACCTGTAGGTCCTGATGTGCTTGGAGTATGGGCCAAAATAACTCTCTGGACAGGAAAAGAAACAGACTGTATAGCAATTAATCATGGTCAGCAGATGAGCAGCTGCTCTGTAGAGAGACAGTCATGAGAGGTGGGGGTCTCTTGAGCCCCCAAAGCATCCAGAGTGGGATGAGGAGAGAAAGTAGGAGATGGGAGAGACAAACAATAGAGTAGTTCAAGGATGAGCTGCATCACATCTTCCTTTCAACCACCTTCCTAACTGACAATTATACAGGAAAACAGATTGCATGGATTAAGAGATATCAGTCCCCTCACACTTCAAGAGATGTGCCCTCTATAAAACATAATGAACTGAAACCACTGTCACGTCTCAAATAAATCAAAAACAGGATTAAAAACACCTGTATGGCTTTCAATTAGCCAGCACCCAGTAACACTGCTGACAAGTCAGGCACCCTCACAAGAGTAAGAACTAAGCAGCTGCTTCATATTAGCAGCTGCTAATATTAATCATATTAGTTTATACTAGGATTACAACAAAGACTTGTCATCAAAAAAGGCAACACTGTAGGAATACAGAGCAAAACACAGAAATCTTAGTGCCCAGCAACATCTGAAAAATTCATGTCTATGTAAAAATAAAGAAGTCTGCTGTGGATCTTGAACCTACTCCTATCTCTGACTGGAGAAATTTTTTTCCTCCTCTTTGATATCTGCCTTATCTCTCAATCCTTACAGAGGCAGTCCTTGCTGTATGCCACACTGCTACCAGCATAGCTCATTAGCTGTCCTCTCTAGCCCACGTTTGCCAAGGTTTCAAATGTAAATGACTAATCCATAATCTCCATGCAAACAGTACTCCCTTCTTCATTTTTGTTTTTCTCTATATTAGCCAAAAGCTTTATTATGGTCCTAAAGTTATAAAGAATGCTGGGAGATCAGGAGAGCCTCTCTATTATTGCACACATCTGCCACCTCCATAAATGACACGGAACAGCTGTTTAACAAAACCACAGCTGTGTCTGGTCTCCTGTTCACCATCCCCTGGAGTGGCACCATCTCAGTGCAATGAGTCAGAGACGGGGACTTAATAGGCAATGCCATGCTCACCCATTTCTTCATCTTCCAATGCCCCCTATTATTGATCATTGCAGGCAACAGGCAACTGGGCATCGTTTTTATCCACATAACTCCATAACTATTTGAATTTTTTTTTAATAATTCAAAATCTGATAAAAATCCAACCCACCATTACTATTTCTGCAGTGGTGCCCTAGGCTTTCTCTGCATTATCCTTGCATTATTAACCCATGCCTTCCCCTCATTCAAATTCCGTGGGGACCTATAAAACTTGTCCCCTGCAAATAACATAATCACCTCTCCAAGCCATATTAATACATAATGTTGCTTTTTTATCTGCTGTTGCATCTATTTTTCCACAACCATGGAGAAATGATAATATTATTACTGTTCAACCTAGTTTCATTACTAAGCCCAGTGCTTTATTTGTGCAAGCAACAAGCATCTTCTCAGCCTCACTTAGAAATCCTCTTCAAGTCCTACGTAGAGACCTACTTGTCCAAGTTCAGTGGGGGACTGACTGCTTGAACACCCATTTATCCTTGTACGCCAACTGACCTTGTTATTATACTTCACCCTATTTCCCCCTGTGTTTCTAGAAAGTAAAAAATTAAACACTAATTCAAAAGCATTCTAGTAGAGGGTAAATATAAATCAGAATGTTAAAATTCATTATCTTCTGTCTTCTTCAGAAGAGAAAGATTTAAAACTTTCCTTCCATCCTCCAGAGCTGAATTTCCTTTACTGAAGTACCTTTTTAGTGGAAAACTGCAAACACCCTATTTCAGTAAAAGAACCACTAAAAAGGTGGGTTTGCTGTCATTTCTGCTAATTCTATTACTGCAAACTCCCCCAGTTTAACCCCCAAATATGTGGCCAAGAAGGTTTTTTTTCCCTGTATGTAATTATATATTCAGCTATTCTGTCATCTTTCTTTTCTAAAATCCTCAACCTACTTCTGACATACACCACATCTCCTTACATAACCAAAAGTCATCCACAATTAGCATTCCAACCCATACTTTCTTTAAAGCTATGGTACCCATCTAATTCCATTATCCATAGCCTAATGAGGAAAATACCCCAAACACTAGAAAACAGTGTTTTCAAAAATATGTCCACCAACTTCACATTTCGTCATAACTAAAATATTATCAAAACCATTATGGCTACCTAAGCCTTAATCCAAAGAAAACTCAGAACATAGAACCCTCTGTGCAGTCCTCCCAGTACACTCAAACCCACTGCAACCCACAACCACAGTGAGCAAATGTTTCAGGAAAAGATTTGGTGACTAAGTAAACAGAATAAAGATACCCTATTAACATATCCGACAATAAATCAAGAATAAATTTAAAATACAAGTGTCTGAAATTTACTAAAAACCAACACCCAACCAACAGTAACAAGGCAGCAGTAAGAAAAAGGTAGTGCTTTGACATGGAAATCTGGCAAAATATATATTAATTTCCACTCACATATTATCAACTAAAGCAAATAGTGTGAATGCAGTGGTGGGGTTTCAACCACAGAAACGTAAAGGCACTAACCCCTTGAAAAACTCTACATCACCTTCCTTCACCCTTCAAACCCCTCTACCTTCTCCATAAATGCATATTAGAATGAATTATCTGCTCTCTGGCCAGATCAATCCTCCTCTCTTTTTAGCTGTGTGTCCCTTTGTGTTCATCCAACATCACCATGGCTCCTATCTGTTCAAAGAAACATAAAATGTCAAAGTAATTTTACAATTACATGTTTATAACTGTTTGTCATCAGTTATCACCCAGTGCAGCTAAATATTTCTGAAGTTAATATCTACCAAGTAAAATCCCTCTCCATTCTCTATGCCAACCTGGGCTAGAGATAAAATATTCTACTCACATCTTTTAGGGTTTCACTTCTTGCCCACATTTACCACTCCTAAAGTGGATGGGTTTGGGCCTTTTTTATAACTTTCTTTGTTCAGTGAAACAACCATTGCTACTCATGGCTGGACAATTCAGTCTGAATCTTCACCTAGAGCCTGGATTCAGAGCTGTCTCAGCAAGAGCTGTTTCCAAAGAGAATGCAGCACTTTTAGCACAAAATCCTTATTTCTGAAAATAGTTGCATATTTAAGGGTAATTATTATGAACTTAATTAAACATGGGTCCTTGAACAATTTTAAACAGCATCTGTTTGGGGAGAGATTTGTTGGTGATGTATCTAATTTCTTTCAAAATTAAACTTCACTGAAATCTTATGCATATAAACTGTCTCAGAACACTTTTTAAAATGGTAGTTCTTTCTTTAGTACTGAAAGTTTCTTCTTCAAGAAGAAAATAATGTATTACCACAAAGAATAGAAATCTATATTAGAAATTGTCTTTTGTATATCAATCTCCTTTGTTATGGATATCTCCTCTGTTACTTCTTTCACCTCTCAATTTTTTTCTTTTTTTTAAGTCAGCTCATAATTTTCCAGTAGCCACATGGTCATTTATGATAATGGCCTAGCAACATATATGTATATACACACACACATATATAATGATGGTTTGCAAGCGAATTTTAAGATCAGAGAAAAGATGAGTTTTGAGTACTGACAGGGACACTGTAGTCCAAAAAGTAATGGACAGATAAATAGGTATCTTTGAATCACAAAAGTTACGATTATTCTGTTACTCACTGTTCAAAAAGGAAGAATAAAATTACCAGGCAGTAGGGTTTTTGTTAACAATAGAAAATACTTCTTTTCATCACATCTATTTAATTCTGGAACTTCTTGACATGGAATGCTGTGAAAGGGAAAAGCATAAAGGAGTACTAAAGAGTTTAGACAAATTCGTGGAAAACAGGTAAAGGTCTCACAGATATGATGGTCCAAGCATCTGCTAAGTAAATCCTCAGCCAAGACAAGTGTTTCTCAGTACTTTCCTGCTGGTTTTGCTCCTCAGTCTACTGTGCCAATGCTTGAGTCACATTAGTACTTGGGCTTGTGATCTGATGGATGAAGGATGGTACTTCATTTACTAATATTTGTTGAGTATAATACTGGGATAAATTAGCTGGTTTTCCATTAGAAACATATGAAGGCTGGTTATTCTTTGTGTAAGTCAAGGGCAGAGGACATCAGAGATACTTCAAACACATCACAGCTCAATAACAAGCTGGCAGACTTACTGTTTATTAAATTGTTCAATTTCTGCTTCAAAAAAAAAAAGGAAATATAAGAAGACATTTTTGCATCACACCTTGGCTTTAAGGTTGCCTCTATAACTGATAATTCAGAATAAAGTACACTTTGGAGAGGAAATACTGTAACACTTTCTCTGAATCAAGCATTATAGCCACCAGCTATTCCCACTAAAGGGTAACCTCACAATTACGTCCTGTCAGACAAGGGAGACTATACAAGACAGTAAAAAGCAAACAAAGCAAAAAGCCATTTCTGTTCACAACATCAAATTAAAGGGTCAAAGAAAAAATTAATCCAACAAATATTTAAAAATCAGTTCTGAGTGCTCAGAGAATACAAGCCTGTAGCACTTTCACCAGAATGCCATTGCCCTAGTGTGGTGATACTACCAGGTCTATAGACCTGAAAACTCATTTATTTGCATTAATTTAGAATGACTAAATCTTGGCAAAGAGTTTTTTCTTTTTTAAGACTCTTTGCAAGGCCCTGACACATAAACACAATCCTTCGGTTCCCATTCTGTGTGGGGGTGTTAGGCAGCTGAACACAGATGGATTGTAAGTATCCAAAGCCACTTGTTTAGCAAACCAAATGTTTGCTTTATTATTTTCAAGTAATCAAAGAGCACCTGCTTATTTCTTGTTCTAGGCTAGTCAGACAGAAACCGGTATTACAGCTGTAACACTGCCATCCTGATATTTATGATCCGGGCCCTGCTGGGTGGATGTCTCTGTGCACCATTGCCTCTGTGGGCAAGGGAAGCTGATAACAAAACACGAATTGGAAAAGCAGTTTCATGTGAAAATGAGCAGAATGTAGCCCTGCCCCAAGCTCCAGGTCACACGTGTGCTGTGCATCCCCTCATCCAGTTCTGTGCAGCAGCATTCCTAAAGCCTGGGACAGTCTCCCCAGGGTAACTAAAGGACAAAACAGCAGAGCTTTAAAAATGCTGCTTATGAAGGACTTAAAAGAGTCACAAAATCATTTGGCATGATTCATCCGGTACCTGGTGAGTGAATGTTCAGGACCAGCTCATACACCATCCAATTTGCCCATTCACACCCCATGACACTCCTGCTATTCGCTATTCCAGCTGTACTGCTGGTCTCCCAAGTGGATTTTTTTTACCCCAGCTGGAATAGTTAGCTACACCATTTGTTAACTATCAGAGTAACAAAAAGAATGCCAGATATCAATTGCAGTGTTCATTAACATGTTTTTTTACCCCACCGTCCATTCAGATCAAGAAAGTGCCCACCAGAGCTTCTGGGAGTCATGTCCTCAGTTTTGATGAGCCATGGGATTTATGCACCCAGAAGGACACAGACATTGAATTGATGGGGTCACAGGCTGGTGTGACTGAAGGTCTATTATAATTTATGCCTAAAACCCACTGTATTTAAAAATGAAACACTGACATAACTTGCAGATTTAGCATGCAAGCAAGCTTCACAAGCAGATTTAACCCTTGCAGGGATAAATGTTAAGTCTTCTGGATGAACGTTGTATCAAAAACTATGTAGCATCTAAAATGCAAAACAAGGCTAACACATAGATACCAAAAAGCAGATTGCTCTGCCCTGACCCACCAGAGAAAGTAAGGGGGGTTGTGTAAGCTGTACTGGGCTAAATGTGCTATTAAATTAAAGTGTAAGGTAACCCAAAGGGTGTGCATTTTCTTTGTTCCACAGTAATTTAGTGCTACCAAAGAATGGCTACTAGATTTTGTCAGACATAAATCCCTGCTCTATGAAGGGATGCATGGATCTGTAGGGAGACAGTAGTTCTAGAGTACAGCTCTGTGGCTGATTCTGCAAAATGGAAGCATCAATTTATTTTATAGGCATGTGTAATTGGATTGAAATTTCTGTGTTTGATTTTCTATAAAGTAAAGGACATGAAAAAATATTTCTAGAATCAGAGTCTCCGTGGTGAAATGTGTGTTATGTTTTACACTGGAAAAATACATTAAACTCTTATTCTGCATGACTCTTTGGTTGTTACAAGAAATGCCCTTAAATGCAGAATACAACACAGAGCCAAACCCACCAGCTTCACACCCAGATGAAAACTCCTAATTTCCGCCTGCCTGTAGGTTGTTATACTTACCAATATTGCAATACTTTCCTGCATAATTTTCTTTGCAATCACATACTATTTTCCCAGTGGAGGTAACCATCTTGCACTCTCCACCATTCATGCAAGGATCATGAATACAACCTACAAGAAAACACAACAAAAGATCAAACCAAAGGTACAAATTATTAAAAAGAATCAGTCCATTTTAACTTACTGTAGTACATCTCCCCTGTGCATATGCATTTGAGGGAAGTTTTTCTTTTTTGATTTTCTCAGATCTACACTTGTGATAAATTAAAGAAAAGGAAACTCAACGGATTTCTGCCCACTAAGGTCTGTCTCATTGTTTTCACTGCTATTGGATAATGTCAGATATTGAAAGACACTACCAATGAACAATAGGTAAAATGGGGGTGGTGATTATTATTGCTAGTGGTGATGGTATTAACACTTCTTTCTCTAAGGAGGGATCTGCCACTTCCAGTCTTGCCACTGAGCTCTATTAGAATTTATAATAACATATCTAGTAGGGAGCTCAGTTAAATATTTAAGATCTGTGATTGGGAAGTCCTATCAAATTTCCCAACTTTCCCCTGGACTCCTAATGTCCTACACAGCCACCGACTCTCCATAATTTAGCTTCCAGTTACATACGATGGGAATAAAAGCACCTGCATATTTCAAAGGACTTTTATGAAACTTATTTATAGTGTAACTTACTTGTGAATCTGGGCAGGGTGAAAATTAGCCAGACTGAGTAACAGAATAGCCATACCAGAGCACATGTATAGGTGAGGCATGGTTTGCTTCCCAAGATCTTTCCTTCCAAATGAAAGGTGCTGTGCTGGCATCATCAGATAGGTACAACCCAAAGTGTATGTCCTGTGCTGGCTGGCCAGGGTGTTGGGTTCCTGGCAGCCCCAAAACAAGGAGGAAGTTTCATAACATAAGTATCACCCCCAACAGGAATGGGCCAAAAATCACAGGGACTCTGGGGCCAATGCAGGCCTTGTGGGATACAAGATGGGTAAAGTTTACATGCTGGCAATTCAAGAGTGGCATGGGCTTGGGAAGAAAAACACAGAGGTGAAACAGCAATATGAAGTGATTGTTGGTGTACAGGGTGTGCCTCTCAGGCAGGTTATAGTTTTGGAGAAGAAATTTTACCACTTCTACTATATAACCTGTTGCATATTCTTACATGCTGCAGATCAGGGTTTCATCCCTCCAAAAGAAAACACTGAGGTGTGTCCCTAAAGTTCATCCTAATGCATATAACTGCTTCCTCAAATAAGGATGAAGGGATTTCCTGGGGCAGTATAACTGTTCACACTTGGAAAAATAAAAATCGTCTTTTAGAGAGGGTACATGAGCTGCAAGGGCAGCATTAGGGTGTTGAACTCAGGTTTCGATACCCTCACTGTCCTTTAACCCCACTCCATGCAGACCTACAGCTGTGATACAAAATAGTGCCTTACTTTTGTGCTCCACACGCCCACACTCGATCTGGCCGTACACACACGTGCACTGCTCCACTACTCCTTGTTGGACTCTTGACCAGCTTGCACCCACATCAAAGAACTCGTAGAGACTGTTGTCAAAACATTTCTCTGAAATGAAGTTTTACAAACAACACAAGCTTTCAGATGTTATTTCTTGCAAGAAACAGCACCACAATCTCCATCATTCCCTGCTCATTCATTTTTTCTTGTTGAGAAGATCCATGTTTGTTGACAGTGCTTCTCAAGCTAGACAGCTTCCATAGTGTGGAGGCACTGAGCCACTAGAGCAGCAGCTCCAGCAACCTTGAGACAGAGGTGGCTTTCTCCTAAAGCCCTATAAGCAGGACAGCATCACTATACCCAGTATGTGCGTATACATAAGGGATAAGGCATCACCTGAAATTGTGCTGCTTTTTCATCTCCGTGCCCTGCATACTAGATATTAGTAATCTCCCAACATGTAAGGGACATTTAAATCTTAAAATCAGCAAAGGAAAGTAAAGAGGCTTTTTGTGTTTCCCATGTTCAGAGCATACTTGGATTTATGATTGTACAGTCAAGCTATTTTCAGTTGTCCTGTCAGGAATGGATTGTCTGTAATAACCCTTCGGAAATCCACCTACACAAACATTCATGCTGCAGTGGTCTCTCCTACCACAACTGCACTACCTTTTCATTAAGCAAACATTAATGAACTCTACTTACTATTCATATTTCATGTTGTAACACTCATGGAAGAAGATACTTACTCAGCTCACAGTCCTCGCCTGTGAATTCCTCAGGACAGGTACAGTGGTACAGTCTGTGGCTGTGAGAGAGAGAACAGGTCCCTCCGTTTTGGCAGGGGTTGTCTGCACAGTGATCTAGAGAGGCCACATAAGAAGTTGTGGTTAATAAGTACGACGTATAAGTCATGTTTTGTCCCTTTAGCTACATGAACCCTTTTGTTTCAATGCATGATACCTTTAATACCACCTAGTAACTTAAAACAAAGTTTATCCAACGAATTGGCAGTGGGTTTGTTTCCAGCTGTAAACCAGCTATATTTATCCAGCTTTTAAAAACCATATAGTAAATCACTGAGCTGAACCTCCTCCCCTCAGACTAAGCTGTCTGAAGGGGGTAGGTCCAGGCACACCTGAAGTCACCAGAGCTGGCACTGTGGTGAGGAAGAAGACGGGACAGGTGCCCACAAGATGGAGCTGTGCCTTTACACTGGGGAGGGAGGAAGGCTGCAGCTCTGCCTCTGCCCAGCTTGCTGCCCTGCAGCCTTCGCATTGCGACATCCACCGCTGGATCAGGCATCTCTTTCAAACTAAACAAAGGATAACCCTCGACAGAAGAGTTTGCCGTGGGAGTTTGGAATATGTCTAAAACTAATGGCAGCTGGAACCAAGGGGAAAATTATAAAGCAAACCACAAAGCACATCCAAGTAAATCAGGCCAAGAAAGATTAAAACTGGACCAGTATAGCATATCTCCATTTACTAAGGAATTTTCTACATGATGTGAAAATGTGGTGGGAGAGGAGGTATGTGCCAGGACAACTCCTGCAATAGAAGCTTTACTTGGCAATGTGCAATGCAAAAGTAGTAAGAGTCTTGCTGGTCAGGCAGTGTTTCTGATTTCAGGCAGTGCCAAGGGATTTACCTCCCCTGAAGTTAACCAACAGCATGTTTACACCTGCTTCAGAGCTGGCCCAACAGCCTGTCTGCATTCAAATTTTCCTTTTTAATGGTAGTCAAACTCTGCTAGGCTGACTCCAGAGTTACTCAATCCAGGTGCTTCTTCAGCTAGACAGTGTGTCCTGAGCATGGGGTGCAACATATAGAGGCACAGGCACACACGACCAGGGCTGAAGTGAAGCACAAAGGGTGCATCCTGAAGTTTGCTACAGCAGTGTAAATCTGAGGTTCCCCTGCCTGGATCAAAATATTTACTTCAGAAGAGAGTGATGTAATTCCTATCAGATAGCAGGTCTGGGTGTATTCACTGGTAGATTCAATACAGAATAACATCAAGGGAAAGCAAGTAAAGTCAGTGACGTTCCTACTCTTCCTGCTGTTGATAGTTATGAAACTTCTAGTGCCATAATGTTTCCTCAAGAGAAAATAATGTATTTCCTATTCCCACTACATCCAAACCATGACTCAATCTCCAAGCCATCTTCTGCTGTAACAAATGCTCAAGAAATTTTTTGTACCCTTGTTAAATCTGTAAAAAGCACTCCCAGTCATTCATTTCTTTCTCAATCTGTCCCTCACTACATCCCACCCACCACTCCAGTCTGACCTTCCAGGCATGTTCTGTGTTGCTCCATATCTTTCCTGGAATCCAGGAACAATTTCTGCTCATAAGCATATGGACACATCTCAGTTGTCAGTGGGGAATCCTGCCCACCATTAACTAGCCATTAACTGGGAAGTTCCAAGTCCCCACTTTCTCAGCACTGTCTAAAGCACCCTCACAGGTAAAACACTCCGTGCTTGCTAGCAGTCATCTTGACTGCAGCTTCACCTCTCTGAGTCTCTGCTGAATGAGCAGTAGCCTTGTGTCACCTTTCTATCCATATTTTCCAACAAAAACATTCTGTTTCTGCCACCCACCTTCCTCAGAGCTCCTCCTGGGACGATGCCTCTTCCTCCTGCCTGCACAGCCCACACCACTCTACTTCTTCTTTCCATATCGGTGCAGAGGAATCTTAAAAATACTGTCTGGCACTTTTTTCCCCATGTCTGAGTCTCCCTGGGGTTTTGGTCATTTGTCCAAGATTTCCAGACATTCAGAGCTGTAGTCCTACCAGACTGCCCAAGACCTGGAAGTCCCACCTATAGGGGCATTGCACATTTATGGGTATGTGAACATATATGTGAGCTATGCATGCACAGCCCAGCGGGCCCACATGTATGCAGTACTAAGTCCTCCCTCCAGCAGAAACTTCATACCCAACTTCACTTCATCCTAAAGCTAAAGGCTTCTTGGTTAAACTTTCCCTTGAATTTGGCAGGTGTATTTTTCTGGATCAAAGCCTGCAACACTTGCTTAACATTGATTTTTAAGCACCTCCAACATTTTGAAGTTGACTTGTCACATACATGTGGTATTCTTGGCCTGGAAAGAGTTTGTGCTTCAACCTTTGCTCTAAAGAAGCTCCTTCTCCATGCCAGTGGATACACTGCTCACCAACCTCTCATTGCCAAAGGATAATCTCTCCCTGAAAATCCATGTTTTGTTGTTTTTCAAGAAAAAGTCACCCAAAGAATTAATACTTCAGTAGATTTTTCCCAAATAAATTGTATTATTTTACACATTTTAAAGATCAGCATTGTTCAGTTTGACTGCTCATTTCCTCCACAGCAAGCAGATTTTCCTCCTTTTGCTTGAAATTCCCTTCATCCATTATGTTGCTTTTCCTTTCAACCTCACCATAAACCTTTTCTCTTTAAGGTATGGTTAATGATCTGTTGAACATTTCGCAAGTCGAAATACAGTGCTTGCTGCCTAAAAAAAAACTAAGTAGACTTACTTTTATAAATAAAATAACAGCTAAAAACCTTTTATTCAATTTTTAAAAATTCTAAATGCTTCCAGAAATAAAGGAGTTTTTTTTTATTTTGCAACAGCCAGCAGTGATCTCTTCCAGCTACCCCATCCTTTTTTCTCTTTCCTTTCCCCTCTCACATATATAACCTTTTTTGTTTTTTTCTGGAGGAAAATCAGTAGCCAGGAAAAGCCCTCAATGATGTTAGGGAACATTGACGGAGATACCCTGGCAGGCAGACAGGGTGGCTTTCTTGTTTCAACCCACCCTATCCAACACTGTTGTGGGTAACAGGCAAAAATGAGCCAAGAAGCCCAAAAAGGCCTGCAGGCAGACAAGTGTCTGGAAGGATAACGGTGATGTGCAGACAGAGAGACAGAAGTGGCACAAGGCACCCCCAGATTTGCAACACTAGGCTTGGAGAGCTCTTCCAGCTCCTGGAAGAGTCTCCTTGAGTGAGCCAGGTGTCACCATCATAGTGAGTATTTCACTGGAGGATTAAAGCAGTCACAAGTCACACCTACCAACGTTTTAAGCTCTGGGGAGCCACTCATGAATAACTAAGTGCAGCCCTCATAACCTGACTCTTGTAAGCATGAACTGTCCATAAAGTCTATGTTTGTGTCTGACACACTTGCATTACAAAGTCGTATACATTGCTGCTTGTTTTGGGGCTAGGTCACTTGCCTCTGATCTACTGTTAATCTGTTTTAAAGCCAGGCTGGAAAATAATTTAAAGTAGTTATGTTTTAAGAAGTGATGCTGTGCCCTGCTTAATTTTAGACTGTCAGCATGATTCAGCTAACTTGGCTTTTCAAGTGCTCTGGTAGATTGCAATCAGCTTGGCAATAAGACTCCTGACATTGTGGAGAGCTCCCTGAAAGGCGATGGTGGAAAATGCTCTTTGTTTGAAAGTGGGAAGTGAATATCTAAGGCTATTCGTCATATCCAGCAGACTAAATAAGACAGGCCATATTTGAAAATAGTGAGATGGCAAAAAGAGGAACATGATCAGCATTTAGACACAGATCCAAAAAAAAGCCTCAGGGGTATAAAATTTGACCAGTACAATACCCGATTTTTCAAACTGGTCTGTGGCTGTAAGAATTGAGAATTAGGTATATATACATTCCTTATAAAATGGGATTCCCCAGCATCCAGCTCATGAAACATGGAGCCGGGGAGACAGAGGTAAGCAAAGGCCAGTCGCTGAGGGACTGCTGAGGACAGGGATGCATATTCCCAGGTGAACTTTTGCCCAGTGTGTCAATTAAACTGACTTTTATATATAAAGGAGACTTTGCCACAGACCTTGACTTCCCCTTTTAGACAGACTTTTGCAATGAGGTAATTGTAGCACTGGAGTGTGGTGACCGCATGAAGCCACAGAGCTGTTCAGCTAGGTAATCCTTTCATTATCCCTCAGGACTCCTGCAATGAACATGTCTGGCCTCTTGCCTTCTCTGACACAGCCCAAAGCTCAAGGAAGTCTGGGCTTGAGATCTGCTCTTTCCCATGAGATCTCAAGAAAGGACAGCTGGAAGTGATGGCTATGTGTTGTACACGGTGTCAAATGTTTCTGTGCCTTCTAAAAAATTAACCGTCAAACAGGCAGAAAATGCAGCTGCCTAAATGAAGGAAACGCCAAAGGGCACATCCAGGCCATCAGGGAGGAGAAGATGATCACCTTTGTGTTCAGCTCCAGTGGGAGTTCAGATTTCCATGCTGGCATTACCATAATTTCTCTCCATGACTTTGAGTTAGTCAACAGCGAGTGAATTAAAGACTGTGTGATATCCACAGTCTAATTCTATGGTTGTGCAGCGTCACAGAGAGATTATGGAAAGAGCTGATGTGAAGTCTGGCTCTGTGTACACAAATAAAAGTTGCACTGAAGGCACTGTCCCTGCTTCCTGCAGGTGGCAAAGTAGGAGCCAGATATCTGGAGCAACTCAGCAATGGCTCGCCTTACCTGAGTGGTCTCTGGACAACAAAGCACAGTGTCCCCAGCTCCTGTCCCGGTCAAAGTTAGATGTTGTTGAACACCTGAAAAGAATCAAAGGTGCAGCTTAGTGTAGCTTTAAACAACCTGGATGTTTGCACTGAAACTACAGGGCCTTCGCTCTCTTGCAACCTGAAAATTAATGCTTTGTTTTTTCTAATTAGCATCAGTTTCATTCGAATTCTCTTAAGAGCAGAGGAAAAAATACACTTTCTTTTGTTAAAGTTGCTCTGCTCCACTTCTCTCAAATTAAAAACAGATTAAAAATGAGATGTAAATACAGGACTTGGGATTTTCAATGAATCCTCCAGAAAAACCCAACATTCTTTCTATTTCTGGGATTAGAAAATGAAAGACAGAAATAAGAAACAAAACCAAAGCAAATAAATTATGTCTTCTTTACTCATCACAAAACAAGCAAAACAGGACCCAGCCCATTTTTGATGCCTGACAGTTACTGTAATAATCTGTGGAGGCAGGAGACTGTCCACAGAGGGACTTTTCCCTGACTTTCAGTGATAAGCATACTTCACCCTTTTCACACTCAGTTCCTTTAAAGCATTCTTATTTTGGAACTTGCAAGATGAAATGAGGAAATAACTGACACAGTGGTGATTTCCACAGATAAAACCTCTCCTTTTTTTCAGAGCAGGGGACTGAGCCCTGCACATCCTCACAGGCGGTCTGTTATCTCAGTCTGTTATCTCTGAGGCTCAGACCACTCCAAGGAGCACTGAGCTGCTATTCCTCATTTGCAGAAGTAGATTTTTAGGCTCCCCCAAGGCCACACAGGGAGCATGTGACTGAACTGAGGCTGAACCTTGGAGGTCCACATCCTGTCCCAGTGCACCATCCACCAAAACATCCTCCCTAAACAGATGCAGAATAATTCTAATGCAGGACAGTTCTAATGCAGAATAATAGAGATCAGCTACCTGGCATTAGAAGAAACTGGAGTTTATTTAACATGCCTGATTATCTATTTTCATTATGCGTGGTTTTATCATACCCTGAGCAGTTGTGTGATCAATTTCTTCACTCTAGGATGTCACAAGTTAGATTTAAATTTTATTGTAGCACATATCTACATTTTAACTGCCTTACTTTCTTTCTTAATTAGATGCTATGTGGTATTTAAGATGCATAATTCCTATGGAGCATCTGAATAGGCCACGTATATTAGGTTTGGTGACCTCATTTATATAAGGCGCACTAAAAGTAGTCTGGTGCAGATTAACTTGGAGAGGCTGTTCTCTCACAGGAATTAAGGCTGGTGCAACTGCTGGGAGTTGGTGGAAATTCCTCATGGATCCTTCAGTGGGAAGTGGACTGTGCTTTCTTTAAAGGGTGGGCTAGTATGTGTGAGGATGAAGATGAGGAGTGAGTTAAAAGTGTCCTCAGCACTGCTTGTGTCATTGTCCAGCAGCACCCAAGTTCTAAGCAAAGGCAAGTCTCAGATTTTTCCATCTTAAAAGGTTTTTTGTCTTCAGAGACCCTGACAGAGCCTTCTTCTACCAGCTCTCCTCCCACTCGATGCTAGAGCCAGCCAGTCCTTCCCTATTGCCTTGCAGTGACTACAACGAGTTTGGTCCTCCCTTGTGATGTCAAGATGCCTCCTTGATGCCACGCTTCTTGCACAGTCATATAATCCTTTTATCATTTCCACCACAGATGTCTCACTCTGGGAGAATCTCAGCTCATCCTCAAAGCTATTTCACTTGTCTCCCTCCTTTTCTTTTAGAAATGTTTTCTTTGATTGGAGGCTTACCAAAAATGTGGTGACATTTCAGTCTTGTGGAATGTTACCTCCAGCAGCGAAACCAACCCTTGTTATTTCTTTATGCTATTTGCAAATGAGCCCACACTCAAAATTTATGGGATAGCATATGTCTTTACATCAGCCTGTCATATAAAATTGCTAACATGAAAGTGAAAACATAAAGACACAGATACTGAACTAAGTACACCAGAAAAGTCCACTACGAGGGATTGTTTTAAATAACATTTTAAACCCATGCATGATAAACAACGTGGGAATGGACAAACAAAAGGGTGTGTCGCAGATAAGGCCTAACTGGCAGGCAGGATAAATGAAAAGTAGGCTGTTTTTCCCATCAGGAGCATAGGGAGCCTTAACAATAGGATGTTTTGAAGAACAATGGGATGTTTCAGAGAACAAGCAAAGCCCCAGGCCAGAGGCAGACAGGTGTAAGGAAAGATCTCTGCCATCACACCTGGTGTTGTCACTATGTTTGAGACTTGAAGGTTGCCTGAGACCTTTTTAGGTGTTGTCCTGATACAACAGGACATGATACAACAGGACCTTTGTAGGTGTTGTCCATGATACATGGCCAGACTTTGCCTGACAACACCAGACCAACGACCACGAGCTCCAGGAAAATTCAGATCTTGATGCTTGACATCTCCTAGCTCAACCCACAGGTACTTCCCCTTCCCAGGACTGTCATAAACTACCCACTTTGTTATCCAGCTGGCCAAAAGCCCTTTTCTGCACTTTTTTCAGTCTGTGGCCAAAGTAGCAAAAGTTATCTTCTTGTTTCCAGGGAAGATAATAAGATCATGCCCTCCCTACACAGACCTAAGCTCACTCTTGCACAGGGCACCCAGACATCCTGAACTCAAGCACAGGATAAGGCTTCTGCAGGGTATGAGTCAACACCCTCCGATTTCTAGCCAAAATCTCAGGCAAGGTCTGCTCCTGCCATTCCCCTGGAGCAGAATCTGAGGAACCCATCCCACCCTGGGACACAGGGATGGGGAGCTGGCAGCTTCCCTGCAGCCACAGCTTGGTCCAGTTCAGACCACCCTCTCCTTTTGATCTCACAAGTGTTCATTGCACCCCCATTTTGTCTGTCCCTGCACTGCTCTGTCTTTCCGGATGTACCAATGAAATTCAGCAGCAATTCTAGCTGAGTCTTTTTCTCCTCAGCACAAAAGGAAAATTTACACTATCTCTTTAGAAAGATATCATGTAAGACTGGGTAATAGGCCTCTAAATTGAAATTTATCTGTGAAAACAGATTATAATTAAGGGGAAATGCAATACAGGATGCTGTTACAGGAAGTCTGTTATTTAAATACTACAATTATTTTGTCTTCTTTCCTGTATTTTCAATAAATATTTATAAAGCTACAACTTATTTGTTGCTCTCAAAGAAAGTAGGAAGAGCTTTCTGTGGTCAGGAGCAGATTTATGTTAAAACACAGTATCTGTGTCATATGTAGTATGAGAAAACATAAAATTAAAGCCAATTTGAGTGGGGTTTGGCCTGCACTGTAAAGTCCTGCCTGTAGTCCTGACTTAAAATATGACTTGAGGACTGAGGACATGAACTTAAATGCCTAAGTCAGTGCTCTCTTGGTCTGGTTTCCTTGCATTCCCCCACAAAGAGGCCGTTTGGACCCAGCCTCCCATCGTCCCTTACTAGCAGCTTGCAGGAGGCAGGAAAGGCACAAGCCTTGCCCTCACCTGCTGCCTACCAGGTCCCCTGGGCTCAGTTATTTGGTCTAAGTCCAGCCTGGGTTAGTGCCAAGTCACACAAAAATGCACGGAGCAGGTTTCCCAACTGCTATTCACGGCTCTTTTCCCAGCATCTCTGTGCCTGAAGTCACACGTTAAGTTGCTTTTAGCTTATGAGTGATGAGTAAACACTGGTCAGAAGGTCACCCATAGGGTGAAATGGTCTGTCAAAACCAAATAACTCCAGCTGTCCTCCTCCTCGCCTCCCTGCTTGTAAATGGCTTTTAAAAAGTCGGAAGCATAAGAGCAAGTTGTTCAAGGTCAGCCCTAAAGTGTGCTCTAACCTTGGATCCCATCCATTCACAGGTTTTTCCATTTCTGTGGCCTAACTGGCTAAAAACAAATACACAGTGTCATGCATTAACAGGATCCCTCTTAAGCATTGCATGAAATTAAGTGGGTCCAAAGGTCAAACTCTTTGTGGCAACAGTTCATCAAAGACAGGGCTCAAACTGGAAAATTATTCCGGTTCCCTTTCTTTAGTTAAGATAGTCTCAAACTCTTGTTTCCTGGAGGCTTTTCTTAGCTGGGTTGTATCTATGGATATTGGGGAAATTCTGAGGTGGTTTCCCAGCCTGAAGCTCAGTGTCTATTTGTGTAAACAGATTTGTGTTGTTTACATTACACCAGCACTTACACTTGAAACAGATGTGTCATCAGAAAAACGCCAACAGATCATGAAAAAATTAGACAGTCCAATATAAAAAATGAGAGTTCTGCCCTGCCTGGGCAAATAAAATAAACTCTAAAATATTATCTCCAGCCTGAAAACATGCAAGTGTTTGCCTTTCACATGGCTTATCTGGGCATAATTTTGAAATTACTGGTACCCACATATCCTCTGCTTTGTTGCCTTTGATTTTGATTAATATAAGCCTATCATATGAGTTTGTCTGCAAAGTTTATCTTTTTTATTCAGTGCTTTAATTCAGTAGGGTTCCCACCTGACTGCCCCTACCCCAAAAATTAATCAGGAATATTTCTAACAGCTTCTGCAAAAGTAAAAGGGTAACCTTTGCCCAAAAGAAGGAGACCTGGCCTGAAACACACTAGTAGAATAAATCATTACCCAACAAACAGGAGTAATACCTCACTTCTTAGTACTGAACTGTCCACAGGGGTTGTGGTGCCAGTGTGGATAGAAATTAGAGGCATGGGGGCAGGGAGAAAACAGCTTTCCTCAAAAATCAGATGGTCTCTGCTGCAGTCCAAGTACAGCCTGCACAAACAAAACAGTCCCTTAACCAAGTGTCTTCTCTTGCAGGTGTCTATCTCTCCTTTCTCCCTCAGCAGAGGGTTTCTTTCAGGTCGTTTTTCAGTCCTGCTTTTTCTGTACAAGCTCTTGCTACTCATGTAAGTTGCAGTTCCAACAGGAAAGGCAGCGAGGAAACATTTCTGCAGTTCCTGAGCTTCCTGTGGCCGTGGAAATGCAGTGCCAGGGCTCCCTTCCCCCTGAGCACAAGTCTTGACCCAAGGGCCATGACTGTCTGCGGGAGAACTGCACCAGTCTCCTTGGGCACAACATCAAGCTCATGTTAATTATTCCAAGAGCAAGATTAAAGCACTAAAAGGATGACATTTTCATTTGAATGCTGTTTTCATTTATGAGCAATGTCAACTTACCATTTCTTTCTGGAAAACATATTTGACAAACACGTGTGATAAAGCCTTCCACCGAACCGGAAAGGAAATTTGCATAAACGTCCATCCTCTGTAAACACTGAAATACAAATATAAAAAACTCATAATGCCGCTGAAAACCAACCTACAAATTATATTATATACTATTATATGAAATTATGAAGATAGATATCTGAAAGTTTTTCAGCTGTGCTCTGGACTCTGTGTCTCTGCAATGTCTAGTGCATACAAAGAGGCTTAAAATCCTACATAATAACTGAATCAACAGAGATTAATGGACTCTGCAGTGGAACAAAGATCTCAGATCATTTCAGTTCAAAATATACTGCAATTTCTGGTACAGCAAATGCCAATTATATTCATTAATTGCAATTATCATTTTTAATTATGTAGGATTGTAATTGCATATTAAAATCATTTCTGAAGTTGTATCCTTTCAGGCTCTATATCACATTGTAATATCTGCTTAAAATAATTAAGGAACCAGACAGTACAAACTGAAATAGAAACAGTCATGAGGAAGAAGGTTTTAAAGGTTGGGAGTAGAAAGATAATTTTGATTATATCACCTTCCCTTTGGGATAAGCAGTTTCCTTAAAAGTGAGGAGAAAATGATGGGACCAGTGTCTAAAAAGGGCAAGTTTTATATTTGCCACATCAGTGATGGCAGTCTAAGGAAGAGTGGTGGGAGTTTAAGGAAGGCTAGTGGGAGTCTATCAGAAAAAATCCTTCAAGATGAGTCTTGAGAATGAGAGAGGCTGAAGACAAAAAAGACAATGAAAAACTGTCAGAGCTTATTTAACCATTAAACTAAAAGCAATCTGTTTTGAAATCCCAAAGTCTGAATGAGAAGCCAACTACTGCCATAAGAGAGAAATGGGGCATTCAACCAAGCTGGCAGCACAGCACATTTCCATTTCTCAGAGACAACGTACGACTGCTGTTGTCCTGAGCTTACCCCTCCCATGATGGCTGGGGCTCCTGCAGGCTCTTATAATATCTGTTAACCCTCACGAGCCCAGATATCTCAAAGACCTGCTGAAGTTGGTCATTAGCATTACGGAAAAAATCACCTATCCCTGTGGTCCAAGCCCTTCTTAATCAGTTGGAATTATGGTCACTCCATCTGCCCTAATTGCCTCCTTCTCTATCAATGGGAAACAGCCACTGCCACCCCCTCTGCCATCCCCTCGTCAATCCCAGCTTTCATTCTCTGAACTAATTAAGCAAATGTTCCAATATCAGTTTTCTCTGTTTGATACCTCCCACTAAAAGCATGCAGGAGAGTTGTGAAAATACATCCCCATTCAGAAGATATATTGCATCCCAAAGGCCACTGAAGACTGTTACAAGCTGTAAAGGTACCACTAATGACCCAATGCAGGTGACGTTTACCAGCAAAAGCATAGGACAATAAAAGCTTTAAAAATGAAAACTGCAGTGCTCTCCCATAGCCAGGATGTCTGATCATTGGGGTGCCACCAGAACAAATGCAACCCAGAAAGCTGCATGCAACTCAAACCTTTCTCCCACAGAGAGATCAAGGGCCAGGGTAGAAACTGAACCTGTACATACAAAGAGTTCATGTGCTTGAAAGTTACAGGGCAGCTGCAGCTCTGATTAAAGGTTGTGTCACATCTTCATCCACACCACCTTGTGAACTAATATAAAGCCACATTAGCTCAGACAAACTAAAATCCCATCAGCACCTTCCCATTAATATGCACCTGAAGGAAAATTACCTGAGATTCCTGAGCGAATCTCAAATTCCCCTTTACACAGAAATTAATATTGGCGTAACCATTCTATAATCCTTATTCATGTTGAAACAAAGACAGGCTTCCCACTGACTTGCACAGCACAGATACAGACAGGCAGACCATTCATACTGTCATGAAACCTACTGGATTTGACTTGGTACCTTGTGGGCGAGTGAACCCATGCTTTGAGCCTCTTCCTGCCTCAGATTTGTAGTGCTATAAAGAGAAAAAGAGAATGTGGATTGGAGACACAAATTCACTCTGGGAACCATACTACTGGTAAAAATGTATTTTCCAGGGTGCCCTGAAATTGTGTTTCTCCCAATGTTTCTGAAAAGATCTTATAACTTGCTTGTAATTTTTGGTGGGGCACAGTCTGGTGAAAGAGGGTAGATACATACAGACTCTTGAAGGGTGTCAGTTAAACCAGGAAAACCTAGAACAAAACAACAAAGGCCAAAGCTTGCTCCATTTCATCTTTCTATGGCCAAGGGACACATCTGTTTCTCTCAGCAGGAAGCATACATGCACTCTGGGGCCAGTTCACAGTTACAAATAATATCCCAACATTTGCCTTTTCCTGCTATTTAGGTACAAAAGTAACTTCTAACTGTACTTAGGTTTGCCAATCAGCAAGCAAAGAGCACTAGGCTCTGATTTTAAGCCACAGGAAATAATAAAAAAATTGGTAATAGACATAAAGTGCTGCTGCCACCAAAAGTGCTGGCAATTGAACTATAGCAAAATAAAAATATCACAAAAGCAGTCAAAGAAGAAGCAGCACATCATGAACATAGAACTGGACAGGGGACATAAAAAGTGAGAGTTAAGAAAAAGCTGTTGCTAAGATATATAGAGAGGGCTTGAACAGTTCTGAGGAAAGAACAGTTTTTGCACTCTACACAGGCTCTGCCACCACTGAGCAGTCTGCAATGGCTTCAGCCAGGGACGATCTTTACCTTGAACATGAGCATTCCTCTCTGCTCCCACACGAAATATTTCAGGACATACTTCTGTAATTCTCTGAGACATTTAGGATTATAGCACCATTTAAGTATATCTGAGCTAGTTTTCACCTGGCTAGTGAAATAAGGCTCATCATAAGGCAGCAGTGGACCAGCTGCCTTGCTAGTCCATGGTAGATGCCAGGCCATGGTGAGGTTTAAGCAAACTAGCAAATTCAAACCATCACAGCCTGCTGAGCACTGCTTCATGTGCTCGGCAGACATACTCTCAAAAAAGACACAAGGCACACGATGCAAAAACACTGAGGGGTTTGGCATGGAAGCAGGGAAGTCTGAAAAGAACAAGATAGCCACATAGCTGGCCTGTTCAGTTACCAGACAGCATTAATGTCTGGCAGTGGAGCACTCTCCCTCCATGCTACTGCAGGTACCTGTTTGTGTCAACACATTTTGGAGATATATTTTTTAAGGATTTCAATTTTTGTGGTCCTTCCTCCCCTCCCATTCCTCCTCCACAGCAAGGCATGGATGTAAGCAATTGCTTTAAACAGAGAAAGGTACAGTACCAGCTATCCCACAGGCCCCCCACTTGAGCACTGGTGTCAACCTTCATCTGGCAAATCCCTTTTGTGTTCCCTTTGAATGTCTCTTTCTCTGGGTCTGTTCAGTGGCTTCACTCATCCAACCCCAAGGTAACATGGTCCTACCAGGCATCACAGAGCTGATCCACCACTCTGAACCAGAAGAATCACTTACCATCCTTGCACAGTCACTGCTCAGAGTCAGAGCCAAGACAACAGTGAGAGGAGCACAGACTTTCATCTTTGCTGTCCTCTCATGAAGGTTTTGCCTGGCAGAGGAAAACTTCCAGGGCTGAGCTGAAGCAGGAGGGTGAATCAGGAACAAGCTTTCACAAGGGACTGTGAATTACTTGACTTTAGGGTATTTTAGTTTTCTAAGTAAGCAGAGCTGTTACCGTTGTTAATCATTAATGTCTTTGTGGGTAGAAGGGAATGCCACACAGGGAGAGACTCTCCCTAAACCACGAGGAGTGAAGAGTTTACAAAGTGCCTGACCCTTGGAGATGGTCCCTGGTGTAACCAGCAAGAACTGAAGAGCACCTCCAGAGGAGTTGGTCCAATGTTGCTCGTAAATAGAGCTGGTTTATCATCCAGATGTTTTCCTTCTCTTTCTCTTCAGGAGCTAATTAAAAGCATGGTATAGCAACAACAAGGAGTTCCAAGCAAGCCCACTCAGGACCTGGCATTACATTGCAAAATATGGACCAGATCAATGCCAATACCAAGGATTACTCATTAACAGATGGTTACCTGCCCAGCTGCAACTTGCAAAAGCAGCCTTCCAGCAACAGACTGGGAAAGCTAAAAGGAAAGAAAATACACATTACTCTGATAACACATTTTGTGTACCAAAAAGCTCCCTTCTGCCACCACCTGAGCAAAGCCATCTCCGTCTCGTAAGTGCCTGTCTGAGATAGCTGCACTGCAGAATCATTTCTAATACGGATGCAGAGGGTATTGCTAAAACTGGGATTTCACCAGTGCAGTCTATTTCAGCCCCACCTTGCCCCACAACCAAAATCCACAGGTTTGGCTGGTACAGCAGTGTCTGTGCTCGAGGCTTTTGCCATGTCCTGTCAATCAGGGACCGCACCTCTTCACACCCAAAATCCCCAGAGCCACAACAACAGAAAGAATACCATAGTCCTTGCTTAAGCTGTGTGCTGCCCTTTGAAGTTTTACCGGCACAGCTATGGAAGGGACATGATTCTTTTCAATGTTTTTGACCCAGCAAGGCCATGGCAGTAGGGCCCAGTAGTGAAGCAGACCTATCCCTCCACAATTTTGACATGATGGTTTATCATGGTGCAGGGAATTTACACTGGCTGTGCCATCACACTGCTGTGGCTCTCATCACAGTAATAACTCCTCTTAGTTCAACTAGGCCTATGTAGGTTTATGGACTAAACTTTGCTACTGTGAGCAAGGCTTGGAACAACAGGAAGCAGGAAAAGTTGGAATTTCCTTCCAAAAATCTAGCAAACAGGCAGGAAAATAATCTTTGCCTCTATGCATTGGTGGTTGCCAAAAGTCTTGAAGTAAATAAAGCTTCAGAATAGACTTGTGGATTAGATATGTTTTATTTTCACTCATTTCAAACCTGGAAATAGGATGTACAGACAGTCTAATCTGCCCGGGAACACCTAGCAAAGCTGGAACATAGACTTCCACTTCCTCTCCTCATTCTTCAGTTTGGCCACCAGGTTTCAAATCAGTAATGCCTGTTCAATGGCTTGCAGACATTTGCTTACCATCCAGGTTACTGAAATTGTGCAAAGAAAGTTATTAAAAAAAAAAAAAGCCATTACCAGCTATTCCACTCAGAGTGCCCAAAAGTTTTGTAGAAAGGAAGGAGCAGGGGAGCAACGGGAGTGGAAATACCCTCTTCCACTTCCATTTCCAGAATAAAAATCATCCACTTCCAGGACCAGAAACACTGTGTTTCTATGGTGACCAATGCGTGTTGTAGGGAAGCATTTTCCCATGCCTAAAAGTAACAGAGAAGAGCAAGAATGCAAGCTATTGTCAGTGTGTCCACTCCCAGTTGTCGTAGTTCATGTTGTAGATCTCCATCAACAGCTGCAGTGTATCCTTCTGGGGAGTCACAGCTCCAAGCTTTTACCTGAAACTGATTCCTTAAAATGAGAAAAAGGGATAAACACCAACATCAGGAGCCAATTCAGTTGACAGGATGGTGCTGGCACAAAGTAAAAGACATCAAAGCCAGGAGTTGCAACAGCTGCCAGAGAAGCACCACCATAAAATGGGAATTACCCCTGAGTAAGGTCTGAACAGTGATTTCAGGGTTCAGACAGATCTGAATCACTAAAAACCCCAAGTGCTCCATGTACACTGCCTGCCTTTGTTCAGCAGAGAGGTGTCTGAGCAGGTCTTACGGCCATAGCAAAAAGGCAGAATTTGAGGTGTGGTTTTTTGGTAAATTATGTTAAATGATCAGTGAATCTTTCAGCTATTTATAAGCAGAAGAAACTCTGCCTGTCTCCTTCAGGCATTTCATAGAATTGTTAACATGAAGTATACCACCTTTTTTTTTTT
>VYXC01011606.1:3830068-3926824 GCA_013397175.1 Platysteira castanea | reverse complement strand
TTTGAGAAATATTTTATCTCATTAGCAAGAAACTACTCAGGAAACTGAAGATTCAGTTTTGATACTGAATTCTTATAAACTTCACTTTGGGCATTTGGGAGTTCATAAGTGCAAAGAGTGTGATCTGTGCCAAAACCATCGTCCTGTGGGTCAGGCTGATGAGCCTGCAGAGCTGTTCTCCATGACCTTCTCAAGTCTATTCGTCTGTGACTCACTGTTTCCAGCCTAGAGATGGAAATTTTGTATAAAGGGAAATAAGAATCAGTTGTCTATGGAGCTAATAACAACAACGAGAAAAATAACAAAGATATGGAAACAATCCATATGGTGTTCAAGATAAATTCTGAAACATTAGGTTTTAGGCTTCACCTAGTGCCCATTTCGAATGAGGCTCTGTAAAATACTAAATGGATATAAATATATGTGTGTATACATATAAATGTAAATAAGACAGAGAAAATCTGGAAATAAGAGCTAGAGGAAAACCTGGCTTTGGAGTGACAGAATATTTGGCAGCTCTAAGGCCATCCCACCAGTGAAACTCCAGCTGGGGTCCAGTTCTTGTTTTCAAAGAAAATTCCATTTTCCATTTAAAGAAAGGCACATTCTGATTCTTAATTTTTCTGCACATAATATTGAACACTTCCTACAGAACACAGAATCCAAATGTATTTGGAGCCAGATTCTGCTACTACTAAAGACAATGGAAAGTTTCAAAATAAGACAAGGAATGCTTTTTCATGTTTGCAGGCTGTAATCCTTTTGTATCAAAGGCTAAAATCCATTAGTTTCAGCAGTCATTTTCCCTTTTTTACTGACATCATGGGAAAAAGAAAAGGCAAATAAACACACAGTAAATGAGGAGAAAGAGTCAGAAGTCTTGCTGTGGCTGTATAACACACACTGATAATGCTGCCTCATACATCTGCCTTTTCCTCACTTCCCACACTGCAGTGTTTTTTATTTCTCTAAATTTAATAATAATTAATAAAAGCTCAGGCTGAGCCCAGCCTTTGAACTACTTAGTAATAATGAAACAATATTAACAACCATCCTAAATCATTGAATATCAACAAAATGTAAATTAACTGAGTCAGCCATCAATATGAAATAATAAAATTGTAGGGGGTTTTTCATCAATTAGTTGACTAGACATAAGTGGAAAAGACAAGTCTAGACACACACACACACACACACACACATCTATTTGCATTCATTCCTAGGTACCAGCTACCAAGGTACTGAGAGGGCTGTCTGGTGACTGCAAGTTCATGTGTTAGCCATTTTTACATTATTTTCTGTCTGTTGTAAATGTTTCTGAGGAAACATCCACTCAGCTACTCCAAAACTGAAGAAAAACTATAAACTTTTCTAATGACTGATTCCCCCTGTATTTTTGCAAATTTCTAAGCTTTTTCATAGTGATGAGGTAACCCCAACTAATGGGGCACTGTTGCCCCCTGAGATGATCTGATTTCATGGCTTTGGTTGACATTATTGCTACAAAGCCCAGACGCAGCTTCCCAGAGAAGGAGACAGTTGCAGGAGCATTGCTGGCATGAGGAACTAGTGCAGGATCTAAAGCCTCTGCAAGTGTGCAGTGTCCAAGACATTTGTACAAACTGATGAGTACATGTGAACAGGAAGTAATTAGAACTATTTCTGGCATTAAAAGTACAACTTGTGATTTATCTTTCAGGAATAGGTAGGATGCAAGCAATCACATGTGACAACTCTGCTCCTGGTGTACTAGCAAGTGGCTCAATGCTGACATGAGACTGATGTACAAACCCAACCAACTCCCTTCTTTTTTCCTCTGGGGGACCTGAAAACCACACTAGAGACTTTCTTGTCACTGTCAGATGGGATTTCCTTCATCTCTGTTGCTTCATAACATTCCCATCATCCCAGCAGCCATTACCAAAACTCAGCTGTCCCTGATAATTAGTGAAGATCCAAATCACCAGAACTGAGGTTAACACTCATGGGCTTAAAGCATAGTGACTTTTTTTTAATAAATAAGGCAACACAGCAACACTGGGAGTGCATGAGAAACCCTTCCTCTTCTCTCCTTCAACCTTCTCAGTTGTCCCAACAAGGTGGGGGCACAGGTCACACCTATCTTAGCAAATGGTGCAACCTCAGTCTTGTCACTCACACCCAAAACCAGCATCTTCACCACTGGGTGACAAGTGAACCTATCTTCTCTTATGTCTTCTGGAGTGGTGCCTTGAGAAAAGCCATTCTGTTTCTTTTGCTAAAGCAAAGAGGGAAAGCTGAAATCATTTTGCTTGTTTGCTTATTTCAGCAAGAAATAAGAAAAGTTTTGGCTCAAATCAAACTGAGAAGTTGAGTTACTCATATGGGCCTTAAACAGTGTAAAATTCAGCCACCTTGCAACCATGAACACTTCTGTGTGTCACCCCTCTTGTTTCCCTGGGAGCTTCAGAAATCCCAGGGGAAAAATAAAGGTTTTGGCTTTCAGAAAGAACTGGAGTCCCAGTCTATCCTGTCCTCCACCAGACTGTTAATATTTGCAGTCCCCAAACTGGGGATAACCTCTGACAAACAAACCCTTTTACAAGCCCCCCTCCCCGCTCCTGGAGGCAGCAAGGCTGCAAAAGCGCAGCTGCTGGAGTCTGGTTGCTGAGCAGCTGGGATCCAGCAAACATGGATTGGATGCTGCAGCACTTAGCAGATAATCCTGGGACAGAAAGAGATGCCTTCACCCAAATGTTTACTCCTCCTCACTCCTCTCACCTCCCACACTCCCCCAGCACCTCTAGCAGCACTCCTGGCTTCCCTCACCCACAAGCTCTCAGCTCTGGGGTTTTCTGCACTGATTTCCTTTCTCTTCTCTCCAGGGACTGAAGCAGTTCTCAGATCAATCATGTTATTTTTTCATCTCACTCACTCCTCACCCTCCTCCCCTCTGACACACTGGCTGTGGATGTCCCATCCTGGCTCATGACCTTTGCCAGCAGCCTCCAACACCTCAGAGAGCACAGCAGCAGAGGGAATGTCATCCTTCTGTGCACGAGACGGTCTCAGGGTGTTATTGGGTATTCCTCCTGCCACTGCCTTCTGCAGGGCTTGGGGCCTCCTCTGGCAGCTCTGCAGGCCTCCACATTACCATGACATCTCCACATGGAGACGGGTTTGCTCCTGGATTTTCTCCACGTGGTTCCTCCAGTTGGCCTCACATGTTTCTGTTAAACATCACACTTCAGCCAGCCCCACACCCTGGTGTTTATCTGACACTTCTACCCTCTTATCTCTCTGCTGCCCCTCAGACATGACTTCTTTGATCTTGCTCTGCCCTAGCACCTTCTCTTCCCCCACTACTGGGCCTGCACTCAGAGCTGTCTCAACCCTCAGCTAAAAGTATCAGACCTTGTGAGTCCCTCTCCAGTCAAAGGGTGTTGTACTCCCCTCCATCCCCCAGTCCAGAGCTGCACAGCCTGTCCTCATTGCCTGCATCCCACAGGACCAGGCACAGGACCCTCCACAGCCCAGCACCCTGGGCCATTTTCGTAATGGTTCTTGCCTATTTCTCTGTGAAATCTCATTTTTGGCCAGATACAGCCACTGCAGTTGCATCTATATATTTCAGGTACATATTTTTAATACTTTTACCTGCAGCTGTGCTTATGGATGTTTTTTTTTGATGCATCCAAAAAAGCTTTAGTTCTGCTCTGAAAAAAACAAACCATATAAATATAGCAATGGAAGAGCTGAGCTTGAGCTGCAGAAACAAAACCAAGCTGGGCTTTTGTGCTCCTAATCACACAAATCTGTGAGTGATTTAAAGTTCTGCTACAAGTCACAATATGCAGAATCTTAATTTATACATCCCAGATTCAGATCTAACCAAGCTTTTAGAAGTCCATTTCAGGATAACACTTAGTTCTGTTCATACACACAGATGTCATGATATATCTAAAATACTATGCCTGCAACCAGCCTAGGGTGTGTTTGCATGGAGAGACTCTTCCTCCTACTGTATGAATAAGAGTGGAAAGTAGGTAACTGTATTTTTCAAGGACTTTGGTACAAACCTTTGCTGCTAACCCTGGCTGAAACAGTAGGCCCATATACAGAGGCGTGTGGGGTTTTTTTTAGCTGTGTACTCACTGAAAACTGACAAGAAGAGGTGTGGAGGCACCCACCTTCCACCGATGCCAACACATTTAGGTAACTTGAGCTCAGGCTGATTTGCAATTGTTAGGCATGTACATTTTTAGCTGTGCTCAAATTCCTGCAATTCCACCCACTTTCTTCATTAGCATATTAGACGCCCCCATGGCATACTTTAAAATGGTCTAAGTCAGGCATGTGTGAGGGAAGTGGCTCCACTTCTGCAGCTGAAGCCTTCCCTTTTGAAGGAGAAAGAGCACTAAACGAGGAAGGGACAACCGCATGGGAAGGATGCCAGCCCCACAGCCTGCCTTGACTTGGGGGTGATTTCCTGTGGTAGGATGGAGAGCAGAGTTCACAAATAATGCTCCAATTATTCAGATTGCAGGCCTGATAATCTCCTGTATGGAAAGCTGTATATATATGTATATATCTACATTTTCTATATGTTTTTAATATGTGTGTGTGTGTGTGTGTGTGTATGTATATGGAAACAAGATGGTTTTCTGCTCTGTAAGTAAGTCCTATGCCAAGGGCTGAAGAGCCAGCAGATATCAGCTGATCAGCCTTTTGGCCATGGTGACCAGAGCAAGCCAGACAAAGAGGTGCCCTCTGCTAAACCTGTGCCCTGTGCAGGGAGTGCTCCCATCCCTCAGGGTCACTGAGGCAGCTGCCCAGGGCCAGCAGGGCTGCTTGGACACTGCATTTTGCAGTATCATCGTGAGGATACTCACCCTAGATTTGTCAGTCTTGATCTAATACAGTGTTTGCCTCAGCTTTCCCTGGGGTTTTTGCACCCCAAAACTAGTGGCAAATCTGTAAGGGACTCCTTAAGCTTCCCCCCTCAGACTCCTTGCTGCCAAGATCTTGTTCCTGTGCAGGAAAAGGACCCTTGGACCTCAGTCCCATGCCTTGGGGTGCATTTGGGAGAGCTGGTGATGCATCAGGTAGGCAGAGAGATAAGGCTGCCTCCTGGAAGGAGTGTCCCTTAGCAGGGCTGCCAAAGCCCCAGTACTGATGCCTCTGTTATCTCTCTCTGCTGTCCATGGTCTCATCCTGCTGGGGACTGCTGCACATATTTTTCACCAAATCAATAGGGATTCTGTCCCTGGCAAAATTCCAGGGCCATTTTTCCTGCACTCTTAAAGGTTAGGCAGGCAGAGATGTCCCAGGAAGAACCTGGGTTCCCTTCTGGTGAGCAGCCCTATGCCTACTGCACAAATCCTGACTTCAGAAGTGACGGTGTACCACTCACAGCCTCAAGAACAGGCTTAGGCTAAAGATTTCACAACATGGTCAATATCCCTGCTGTATTTCCTTCTCTCTCTTTTTTCCCCCTCATTTTCTTGTACCTCCAGTGCCACTCCTTGTAATTGCTGCAGAAATGTAATTGCTGCTCTGTGTAATTGCTGCTGAAACAATCTGAGCTGTCATTGACTTATATTGTTCACAGATCAGGAGGAACTGGCAGATGAGAGTCACCCCACCTAGCTTCAGGGGCCTCCTGAATATGTATTTACATCTGAGGTAGGTATCAAGGCTCACAGATTAAGCAGTGGAGACCTCAAAAATATGGAAGTGTTAAATTTAAGGTATGAGTCACCTGTTCAAAACTATGTTTCAACCCAAGGATGAAACAAATCATTCTTTATATCCATGGACAGTATTAAACAAACAATTCTTTATATCCACAGACAGTATTAATTACATCCCTAACAAATACATAAAGTAACATCTGTGTATAGGACACAAAGGCAGATCTGGAGTAGATACGTAAAGTTAGGCAAGATCCCAACGGGGCTCTCCTAAAAGAGAAATCATGACTTTCAGATCAGCTCTGCTAAGTGTATTTTGAACTAAACTGGACTTTCTTTCACAAACAGGAGGCCAAATCCTGTTGACTACAGTGTGTCTAGCAAGCAAAATTACCTCTTATGACATCACAGAGTGGGTGTTTTATTGGTGCAAGCTGATGTCATTGCAATGAATGGCTGCAGAATCTCATACCTCTTTCTCACAAGAGCATAAAGCAAACAGGCAAGATGCAATGGGAGAACCAGCTTTTTCCAGGAGATGGAGGCAGTGCAAGACCAGCAGAGCTTCACCATCCAGCACCTTCCCACAGAGGATGAACATCTGCCTCCCTTCACAATCTCACCAGGGAACGAAGCTGCAGCATGTGTTGCTCTGGATTTTCTAACACAAACTTTGATCAACACTCAGATGAGCAAGTGCAAGATCAGAGATATGCTCCCACCACCATGGATTATCTCCTGCTAGCAAACAGCTAACTGCTCTGCATACAGAGGGCTGATCTCAGCCAGGCATTGCTTCATCCTGACCATAGCACTGACTCTGGAAATTTTAAAATCATGGAAGAAGTTGAGGTTATGTAGCTGTTGGTGGTGAGGGACTTCATGCTGTTGGTATACTGGTAAATAATGGCAAATAGCAACTGAAAAGGATGGATGTGCAAATCTATAAATGAGGGAGAATAGTAATTAAAGTAATAGTAATTAAATTTCTCCTCATCACGTGGTTTTATCTTTCCAGAAAAGACTCAAATCATTAAGAAAGACCCCAGTTACCTCTTTCAGGAATGGGGAGAAGTATTAATTTCATTTTTGTGCCCTGGCCAAAGAATGTGCCACTCCAAGAGGGATTAGCTTTATTCAGATGACCTTCTTGCTGGCTTTTCATTTGTTTATCAGCCTGCTCTGGAACTGAGGTGTGAATCTGCACAATAACTGAGTTCTAGACTATTTTGAGATTGTAAGCAGATCTTTGCAGGCAAAAAATGTAAATGAGGAACAGGTTGGTGCTCTCTGGCAAGGCAGACACAAGGTATTTAAAAACACACTTCCCAAACATGGACTCCAGGACCTTCTCCAGGGAGATGGGTGAGTGCCCTTACAGCACATGACACTTGCTGCAGGCCATGGGCACCTGTGGAAATGCTCCAGTGGCTTTGCAGCTCTGTGTACCTGCAGGGGTGGGATTCAGATTTATCACTGGAAACTTGGATAAGATTATCATGGGCAGCAATAGAGTCTTGGCATGGACTTGGAAGACAGGTTTCACCCCACTCCCATCAGTCATTATTTTCTATGATTGGTACTTGAACTTCTGTATTCCTCCTTGCTCTGGCACAGATTGTTCAAAGCACACAGAGGGATATGGATGAGAAGGGAACCACTGAAGGATTGGAACCACTGAAAGATTGAAGGACCATTGTGTTGTTGATACAGCTTAGTTTACACAGGCACTGAACCTTGTCACTTCTCTTTCTCCCTTTCTTCCTTTCTTTCTCTCTCTCTTTCTTTCTTCCTTTCTTCCTTTCTTTCTTCCTTTCTTCCTTTCTTCCTTCCTTTCTTTCTTTCTTTCTTTCTTTCTTTCTTTCTTTCTTTCTTTCTTTCTTTCTTTCTTTCTTTTTTCCTTTCTTTCTTCCTTTCTTTCTTTCTTTTGTAGATAGAGCATCTGTATATTTTAGTAGTGCTAGCAGCAAGGGCAGAGCAGTTTTAAAGCACTGGTTCCCTCAGACCACCACACAGACCTAGACAACACACCAAGACTATGCAGACAAGAAGCCAGAGAAGGATTACACTGTACCTGGAAAACATTCGGCTACTCAGGCTTGCAATCCATTTGTGCTGCTAGAATACAGCAAAAGGAAATAATTAAAGGCTAAAAACATACCCTACTATTATTAAATTCCAGGGGATGAGCTATTTTTAAGGTATGTAAATATTTGGCAAGAATTCTTAACAATCCTATTTTAAAGGAATTTCTTTATGTAGGCTAGGCTTAAGATGATATCTTTGCAGAATCTAATATAATGCAGGTGATTTTTATGTTGTCTCATGCTTCCATTTAAACAGCAATGTCTAAATGGCAGCAGATCCCAGAATAACTGAAAAAATATTTTTCACATCTTTTCCCTACATTGAAATTAAATATCAATGAAACATAATCAGCTCTAGTGGTATAAATTATTTACTTACTACATACACAACTAACATTTTAATGCATTTGACACACTTAAGATTCTATAAACATTATTGTGCAGTACAGGATTTCCTAATACTTTGGGGAGACAAGGGATGAGAAAGAAAACCAATGTGCATTTTCCTATTAGAAAGTGACCATATAGATATTTAAAGACAAAAACTCAAATAAAGCAAGGATACAAATCAAATTCTGTACAGGAGCATTCTAGACTGTACAACAGAATTATCAATTGGGATAAAAAATATAAACTGTTTTCCTATCTTTCACACAAACAGTTCAGAAAGCATGTTGGTTCATGTGCAACATATTGGATTTGCTAACATTTTGACTAATGCAGGCACGTGATCATCCAGCACTTCTCAGAAGATTTTTGTTCTGAAAAAAAAAAGAGTAACCCAGCTAAAAGTGAAAGTTGGTCTACAGAAAGCAAATATTTCAGTAAGATCAATGAAAGCTTTTCCTGTATTTTAAATGGCACAGGATTCGGGGTCACAAATCTCACAGTTCTTCATCACCTCACAATGCTAAGCTTGGGATGCTATTCCAATAGCACAGAGAGAAGCACTTGGATGTGCCACTTGTTTTTGCTGCAGGGTAAACACCCACACTATCCACAGAGCAACAGTGTTGTCACACAGGTTTGCTACAATCCCACAAAGCCTGGAAATCTGCCTGTTCATGCAGAAAATAAGGTCATTTCTAAACCGAAGTCACCGAGCTGTGGTTGGGAGTTGGGAGGTGCCTCAGACCTGCAAGAGTTTTGGCTTCTCACACCCCTTGATAAGGACCTGCTGCTGGGCCACGGCCTCTGTCTAACTGAGCCTTTGGAAAATTCTCAAAATCTTTGAGAAATAGTGAAAAGATGCCTCCAGGTGTTTGCATCACACTACCACACGTTCTCCCTGTCTCCTAGCTACCAAGTACCCTAGGAGAGACCATTTTAAATGACAGTATTTCAGTATTTTCTGTTGAATCTGTGTTGGAGAGGCCTGGGATGAGCAGCAGTGCTGCTGCTGAGAAACAACTACTGGCAAGGATTTCAGTTTTGTGGCAAAAATCAAGCTACTTCCAAAAAAACCAAAATATGCTTGTAAATCCTGGTTATCTCTGCTACGAGACAAGGAGGCTGCCAGCTGAGCCACATCTTCTAGAAGTTTTCTGTTACGAACATTAAATTCCAGCATCAGAAGAGAAGCAGGAATAAAGCAATTCATGCTACAGCAAAGGCACAAAGAAGCCAAAAATTGCAGGCAGAGTAGTGCCAGAAGGATGCAGCATCTTTGAAGTACATTAAATAGCCCCCAGAAGACCCCCAGGGGCATGAGAAAGGATAAATACATCCAGGTATTGGCTCCTTCCCACGGAGCAGTAAAGCTCTTGCAAAGTCTCTTTGCAGAGCCTGTTTATGTGTCTTCATAACCCATTAGTCCTTTGTCACACAGTCCCCCAGAGCTAAACTGTGCAGTGATTTATTTTGCACGTGTTATATCACAAACTTGTTGACAAGGCACAAAACTACAGTAATCCTATGGGGGAAGACTCGTTGCAGGTTTGCCTATATGTAAATTTTCTATTCTTCACAGAGCCTTTAAAATTAAACCACAAAAAAACTGTGACTTGTGGAACCAATGAGGCTGAAACAACTACAATTGAAAATCAGATACCCTGACAACAAGTGAAATATAAGACAACTGCTACATTAAATAAGATTTGGAATGCTGCAGGATTTTCTTAGTGTTGGGGTTGGAGTTTTTTATATCACTGGTTGTTACAGTTTCAGATTTGAGTACTGACGCAGGTCAGCAGATCTCCCTGTTCCACCCAAAAGGATGGAAAGACCCCTTTTATTTATCATTATGGGATTAGGAAGATATAAGAGTAACTGCACAAGGGGAGTTTCAACTCAGAAAAACTGGGAAAAGTAAAAGAGAAATAAAGCCAGCCAGAATTCAATTATCTTAAGGAACTAGTTGGCAAGATACAGGATCAAACTATCAAGCAGGGGTTCAATTAGGCTAATTTTTAATTGTAAGTAGATTTGATTAGTAGTGTAAATCACAGTATGAGGAGGCAACTTAAAATCATACTATAATGTTGAAGTCACACAGTGATTAAAACTAGGCCACATCCCTAGTAAAATACTGGAAACCATCAGCCAGAGACAAGCTGCCCACATTCCTTTTTATTAACTCCTGATTCCAGTGGGTTTAGCTTTTATATTCTGCCAGATATTGAATAGGAAAGCAAATATTATTAATTATTTCTAAGTCTAAGGAATTTATTTCCATTCGCTCTAGCTAAGAAGTCATTCTTTTAAACAATCTGGCATTAACTGGCATGACAGTGTGCCATGGAGGCAGTTTTTCTCATGTCCCTTTGTTTACAGGATCTCCAGGCATTATGCCAAGATTTTTCTCTATTTTAAAGAAAACTCCATTTTTTCACATCCTTCCTTCTCCTGCACACAGCTTGACTCCCATACTGTTAAAATCCTTTTGAATCCTTGATACAGTCAAATGAAGTTTGTTGCTCTCAGAATTTATGAACAGCACTTTTGTTTGCTTGTTCTTCTGAGCACAGCAGGTTGGGGATAGAAAACAGGAGAAGGTGGAGAAACAGCTCTTTGATTTACACCTGGCTTCTGTTAGCTTCATCTGATGCCCCCTAATCCTTGCATTAGAAATGAGTGTGAAAGTCAATCCCCCCTTCCAGGGCACTCAAGGTTTTTCAGCTGCTACTGCATCTCCCCTCAGCTCTCTCTTTTTCCAGATGAAGAATCCTGTATTGCTCACTCCCAGTCACTTGAGTGCCCTTGCACAATACAAGATAAGCAACCTTGTTTCATCCAAAATATTGATCAGAGATTAATAAAGACTGTAATGATTGCATTTGAATTTCAAGTTTTTATCTGTCAAACGTTAGGATTTTATTTTCCAAGGCACAAAAACAGTATAAAGCATATCCCAGGTCAAAAAGCCCTTTCTTGAGTTTGACTGCTGTAATTTCAGTTTTGATTAGAACAAAGCTATTAATTTTCCAGAAGATAGGAAAAAAATTATGGCCATTTATCCGTACAAAGAAATATCCACTCAAGGGCAACTATTAGCAAAATACTACAAAAAAAAGAAAAAAAAAAAAACAAAAAAGAAGAAATGAAGTCTTTAAAATATATATTAAATATTTAAGTATTTTCACATCACTAGGCTATATTCTGCCTGCTATGTACTGCTACATTCTGCCTGCTCTGTTTCCCAAATCTCTAGTATCATTACACCACCATGACTTTATCATGACTCTCAAATTAGTTTTAAGCTTGAAAATTTTAAAAAGTACAGCTATTTTCACAGCATATACCCTCATTCCGGCCCACACCAATTTGAGCCTAACGTTAACAAGGATTTTCCTCAATATCAAAAGCAAAATGACTTACCAGTAGAAAAAACCTGAAGTATTAAAGCTAATGGGTGTTGCATCCTTTTATCTCACTGGAGTATGTGATGTAACACTTATGCATTAAGATTAAGCTTTAGGAGTCTTAATTTATGATTACAAAATCATATGTACTTTCTTTCTCACCTTACACATTTGAGTTTAAGAAACTGAGTGACAGCATCCAGTACTCTCAGCTATTCAGAAAATTCATGATTCTTGGTATGCTTTAGGAGCAGAGAAAGAGGAGCTTTACTTTATGGATTTACTTTGACGCTTTTGACCTACTGCCTGTGTGGATCTGCAGTCCAGGAGATATGCAGCATGACTTTTTCAGTCTCACAGTAATTTCAAAGCAGTGAACACCCAGAAGTCTCTCTATACCCACTCAATATGATGAGCAGATGTCCAACACTCTCAGTTTTTCGTGTACCCTTTTGCATGTCCAGGCTTATAACCTCTCCTGAAGAAATGGTAACGGAGGAAAAGGAGCAGGTGGCAAAAACAACATGTTCATCAGTCTTAAATATCTTTTCTTTCTCAAAACTCTACTGAAGGCTAGAAAATTAACTGAAACTAAAATGAACAGTAAGAAGAATGAGGGGCGCTGAACCTTTATAGAAAGAGCAATAACCAAATTGCCTTTCCCCAAAGATAAAAGGCACTGAGGGCAGTGATGAGGAGGGAGCCAATGACCATCACACCACTCTGTAATTAGATATATATTTCTGATAGGGAAACATCACCAGTGTTGGCTACAAAAGCAGCTAATATTCCCAGCACAGGAAGTTCACACTTTGGGGTTTTTTTGCTTCTTGCTGCTTGTATAACAATGGTCTTATTGCATATATCCTGGCAATGCATTAGACAAGACTGAAATCCACTTGGACCTCTTCCCAAATGTTATGAGACAGACAGGAAGATATTAAGAAAATATTCCTAATCTTTTTACACCAGTAACTGATTTTAGCTGCACTTCAAAAATCTACTAAAACACAGGGAATCCTTAAGACAAGGGAAACCATTAGAAGATTAAACTGAAATTATCTTAAATAAAAAGTTTGGACAGGGGAATTTAAAATAAGTATGTCTTGAATAAAGACAGGAAGGGTAGGGGTAGAAATCATAATTTTAATTGCACTGTTCAGTGGAAACATCCCAGGGAAAATAATACAGAAATGGATAAAAAGCAAAACAAAATAGCTCATTACTTTCATTGGAACACTATTTTTTCATTCAAGGGCTTCCAACTCAGAAGTGATGGTTTCTAGCAGACTCTTTGAAGGCAAGTGGATATTGAAAACCACTTATATCTTGAAGAAACATGTCTCTAAGGCATATCTCCATTGCTATTGATGCCAAGCAAACGTGCCAGACAATTTAATTAAAAGCAGAGATTTAAACAAAGGTAGCTTTATACTGATTCTCAGTGGCCCTATTCTTCTCGCTCTTGACAGCAATCAGAGATGGAAGGTCTGAGGTCCTGTAAACTCCAGTCCTCATCCTCCCTTGGCAGGATCTCAATTCAGAAATGTAACCTTCAAAGCTGAGGTTCCCTTCAGAATCATCACAGGAGCGTGTGCCAGAGTCCTCCAGCTTGACCCCATCCACATCGATTATCCTGTTTACAGGGAGCTCCATTCCGGGGTTCCCTCTCACCCCAGGAGGATTAAAGCTTCTGCTGGGCTTTGCTTTGTGAGAGGTCTGCTCACAAGAGTTTCCTGAAGTCCCTTGTGAATCTTTTTTCTTTCTGTTTGCACCTAACAGAAGAATTAAAAACAAAAAAACACATAAAATAGGACAGTTACATATCTTCTGGTTTTAGCAGTTTTCAATATTGCAACCTCCTCTGAGCCCCTAATGGTAGTCAGCTGGGATATTCATCCACCAAAGAGACTTACTGATGTACCAGGTAGGCAACTAAACATTAGACCTCAAAGATAAATGTGAAATACTAATATGTATCTGTCTTAATGCAGCATCTTTCAGAGTTTTAAAAAATACTCCTTTAAATATTACTACTTAGTATAATTTTGTACATCTCTAGAACAAAAAATTCTCACACCAGCAAACTCAAAGGTGAAGGAGGAGAATATAGACCTACTACTGGGGCAGAATGGGAGATGTTCCTTCAGTTGAATTGGCCTTCAAGACCCTGCTGAGATAGTATTTTTTACTTGGCTAGAACTTAATTCTCTAGCAGACTAGGAAGGGATTATTTGAAGTTGCAGTTCACTGTCCTGAACTGCAAAAGAGCAATTATGGGCCACAGTTTACAGGACAAGAATAAAAGAAACAACTTGACAGAATCCCCGAATCAGAGGATGGGTCAGATTGGAAGGGACCACAGTGCTCATCCAGTCACACCTCCCTGCTCCACTAGGGTCATCCCAGAGCACATGGCACAGGGTTGTGTCCAGATGGTTCTGGAATATCTTGTGACGGAGACCCTACACCCTCTCTGGGCGGCCTGTTCCAGGGCTCAGAACAGTAAAGAAATTCTTCCTCATATTCAGGTGGAACTTTCCATGCATCAGTTTCTGCCCATTGCCTCCTGTCCTATTGCTCGGCACCACTGAGCAGAGCCTGGCTCCATCCTCTGTCACCCTCCCTTTAGATATTTATAAACATTGCTGAGGTCTCCTATCAGTTCTCTCTTCTTAAGGCTGAAGAGGCCCAGTTCCCTGATTCTTTCCTCCTAAGAGAGGTTCTCCAGACCCTTGACCAACTTAGTAGTTCTTCACTGGACCCACTCCAGGATCTCCATGTCTCTCTTGTCCTGAGGAGCCCAGAACTGGACACAGCACTCCAGATGATCCTCACCAGGGCTGAGCAGAGGGGCAGGATACCTCCCTCAACTGGCTGTTACTGCTCCTCCTAATGCACCCCAGGATTCCACTGGCCCTCTTAGCCACAAGGACACACTGCTGGCTCATGGACAGCTTGTGTCCACCAGGACCCTCAGGTCCTTATCTACAGAGCTGCTTTCCAGCAGGTCAGCCCCAGCCTGTGCTGGTCCATGGGGTTGTTCCTCCCCAGGTTCAGGACCCTGAATTTGCCCTTGTTGAACTACAGAAGGTTCCTCTCTGCCCATCTCTCCAGCCTACTGAGGTCCCTCTGAAGGGCTGCACAACCCTCTGAGGTTTGAGGGCTTTAAACATTCAAGAAATACCTGAGTTACCATGGGCACTTCTAAAATCACAACTGAAGGATTGAGGCCTATTCTCTAGACTACACACACAAGGTTGTCACTATCCCAAGACAACTGTAGATTAAACTCTTGAGCTCCCAAAAGCCAGTTTTGTATCAGGTGTGACCCTGCAAACTACAAGGAGAGTCTTGAAGATAATGCACAGAAGGTGATTTGCCTGTGCCAACAGGAGCAAGAAGGGAAGGATGAAAAAGGAGTTGATTTCAGGATTTGCACCACAGTTAACAACATGGGTTCTGTAGCTGAGGTTCCCCCATAATGATACAAAGAGGGGCAGCACTTTCAGAGACAGAGAATTGCTTTTAATCAAACTGAGAGCCAAGGGAAAAAAAAGGAGAAACTTTCAAGGCACAAAAGCAGACCTGAGTAGGGGCTTCCATTTCATATTTAATTCCTTTTTTCCATGTATCTTCTTATCCATCTTTTAAAAGATACCATCTTATCTGACATGTTTTACCCAAAATATTCTCAAATGTGCAACGGAACATGCAAGTGCCTGACCAGCACATTTAGCCACACAAATCCCATGAGACTGGTGTGGTTAAATCCGATAGCTGTCTTTCAAATCTTTTATTTGTGTTTGTTCCACGAAGTGATTGGTACATTTTTTATGCAAGGAAAAGAAATTTCCATGTATAATCATCGTAATCAAGAACTTTTTGATATGGAGAATGGGGGAAATGCAAATGAAAAAGACAAAAAAAGCTCTTTCATACAGTTTCAATCAAATCACTCCAGGGTCTTCTTAAGGCTTAAAGCTTTCTATTTAAGAAAACTAAGTTAAAATCATAAGTAGTGCAATGTTTAGTGTTTTAGCTACAGTGCAGCCCCACATGAATAATGTGGATATTTCACATCAGTAATGCTTGCCATTTTTTCAGAGGAATTAGATCAAACTCCAAACAAATCAGCTGAGCAGAGAGAGGCAGAAAGCTTTCTCAGCCCTGTTAGCCCAGCATGACTCCAGCCTACTAAACTGCAGCTAACATTTAATGGTACTATATTACACTTTGTGTTTAAATCTCCCTACTGAAGCTGAACATTGCCTTAATTTTAACTGCTGCTGGCATGGCTGTGCTGCCAAATGCTATTCTTCTGTTCTGGAATGTTTTTTAACATGAGTGTATTGAATTGTTCTCTTCATCTCTTTAATCTACTACTCTATGCTCTTTGAGAAAGATCTGTGATTCTCCTTTCAAGTTGCTTTAAAAGAGCTACAAGTTGCTAAAATGCCTACTAATGACAAATTATCACAAATACATGGCACTGACAGAGCATGAGTCATCCAGCTGTCCTAGCATTGAGAATACCTCCTCCTATTAAATGTCATGTAAAGGAACAACTTTGATTGGGGTGGAAGGTCTCATATATGTTGACCTGAACTAGGCTGAAACATTTTCCGCAGGCAAAACACACTGCCTGCATTAACAGGGTACAAGAGATGAAAGAGCTGGAAACTCCTGCCAAGGAAGGTGCAATATTGCTGTATTTATTTGGGTGCTAAGCCCTTCTACAGCTAAATACAAGAAATGCCATTAAGCTTTGGAATTATGGTGTCACTGAGTCACCACACAAAGCAACTGGGTGTGCAAGTTGTCTAATAGGAACACAGCAAAAATAAGGGCAATGTTTGCTCTCAGGCTTCACAAGACATAAGCTCGTCTGAACAAGAACACATCCATATTATAGACATATTTTTCTATTAATGTCCTTTTCAGGAGCAATCTCGCTGTAGCATCAAATAAGTTACTACTAGAGGCAGGGCACTAACAGAGAACATCTTGTCTAAAATAACCATTCAAAAGAATATGGAATTACTAAGGGATGGCACTGTGAAGATGGTTTCACTTCTCCTGTCAGGGTAGAAAAGATCTCGGCTCATCTTCACCAAACAGGAAGATGATTTCAAGAGTAGTACCACACAGAAATGAATATTTTAATGTAATGTTTTTTCCTTTTTTTTTTTTAAGAAAAAGCTTTTACAGAGCAAGCTGTTTAATACAAATAATAGGTGAGATTAGCCAAACCAGCTTGTGTATAAATGTATCCCACAAGATTTTAAGTAGACTCAAGCTTTGCATGTACTCAGTGGAGCTTTATAATGAGGTTTCAATGAAGTTTGTAACACTTTTGCACTGGTCTCCTTCTCTTTTTTTTTTTTTTTTTAGTGACAAACACCTGAACACACTTAGCTGTGCAGACCACCATCTAAGGTGCAGAGGGCCTTCACAGGTAGAATTTCTCTTCATATATTCTTGTACTGAAGTGATGAAAATCTCCATGGATAGCTCTGCAGATCACTTTGCCTTATATAAATCATGTCAGGAATGTTATCACATTTTCCCAAATCTAATCTGTCAAATGTCCTTTCTAACTTCAGTAGGGTAAGGAAGCCACTGCTTAGGGCAGGAGTCACACAGGTGAATTTCCAGGCTGGAATACCACAATCACACCTACTGGAAATCTCCTCCTCCCTTGCTGAGCATTCTGCACCAGCTCTCAGGGAATTTTCTTGTGCACCTGATCCTGTTAATATGTTCCAGCTGGTTTAAAGACGGGACAATGCAGGTAATCTTTTGTCCTTAACCCAGAGATCTGCTGTGTTACAGACTCACAGCCAAATGACTGCTTACAAGGCTAACTGCACCCATCTTCGTTTTTCCAAAGGTGACTATAATCAGGCACTGTTTTGGCTGATCCCCTGATTTCTGTTACCAATATTTCTCTTTTTCTGGTATTTGGATTTTGTGTATTATTCTCAAGCACTCTAAATTTAACATTATCATTATGGACAACCATCTTTGTAGAGGAAGACAAAGGGAAATCTTCTTCTGTATAAAATATTCCTCAAACTTTAAGATCTAAGCAAGAGATCACATGAAAGATATAACCTTTCAGTTATTTTAGGAATGAGGGAGTATTTGGCTAAATTCCAGACAAAATAAAGGTCACAAAACACCTGGAAATTTCAGGAGCAGCATTAACTGTCTAATGTAGATGATAGGATCACATAACCGTAAGTCAAATGCAGATGCTTGGGGATTTAAAGGTCCACTCACAACACCTTGCAATTATATTGTTTCTATACCATAATTAATAAATTCTTTTATTTTCAATGTGCCAAATTTTAGTCATGATTTTTTAATAAAACCTCTTCCATGTAAATTGAGTGTTTCACTTATCATTCTACCTTTGCTAAAATCATACTGTTCTTGTCAAAATCATTTACTATTTAGATGGCTCTCAGTTTTACTGAAAGATAACAAGAATATACTGATGATTTTCATACCACTGATCCCAGGCATTTGACTTCTAATGTCAGGGAGGATCAGATCTCAGTTAAAGGGAATGAGCTCCAGATTAATGATTTTGTACTGACTTATAGCAGATAAGAATCTGTTTGAAGTATTTCACAATACTTAGAATATAACTCTTGTGAAAAGAAGCCAGTGAAGTATTCAGGAGCAATTCTGGAATTGGTGATTTACACACATATACCACCCCTACCTGTAAAAAGTCGTTTTCACTCTTCAAAGCAGCAAGGCTCTGCAGTGTGCTGTGACACCAAGTCTGGGCAGACACTGTTCCAGTCTCTGACCCCGTGGAGCCTGTCCCAAGGTGGTACCACACTGCCTGAGAGACCATTTTCTTACATAAGACTGAGAAAAGGAGCTCTGTGATGGCCACTTCTGAAGTGGGTGTTCATTTCGGGGTCCTGGAAATATGTCAGGATGAGTAACTTCCCAAACGTGGATGTAATCTGGCAGTTTCACTCTGGGAAAGACACTTATCCCTTCCTGTCCTAAACTGTTAGGAAATGCTACTTCTACATTTTAGCCCTCCCACACGTGGATTCTTTTAAGTGATGGATGAATGACTTCCACACTGGCTGACATACTGTTACTACTGCAAGAATTTTTTTTTTTTTTTAAGTTTGTAAAGTTATTTATGCTTCTGCAGGGAAAAGGATACAAGGATACTTTCAGTTTCAGAATTCCACAGGTTAAAGTTTCTTTGGCAGTTTCCTTCTTTTTATCTCTCAATTGACACAGCACTGAGGAGAAAGCAGATTTAATAAAAGATGCCTACCTACAGTTTATGCTAAATCTTTTCAAAGGAAATTTGACTTTTATGCTGAATTTCACTTGCATGATGAAATAGCAACTGCAGCATATGCTCAGTGCCTTGAAATCTGACTCAGTAAAATGAAGGCATCAAGCTAGAAAATGGGTTATTCTGAAAAGCAGCAATCTTCTACATTACCGTTTTATTTACTTTTGTCCTGGGAATTTTGGGAATACATTCACAGCATTAAGTTTAGAAAGGGCAGATGGAAATCCTTTCGTTGCACTTATCTCCAAAGCATTCACAAGAAGAACAAAGCACCAAACATTATTCAGAAAGACAAATTTGGACGATCACATGGAAGAGGGAGCTGGTATGGCCACTGCTGCTCACCAGTGGCATACAGATGCAAAAGAGGGAACACTGCAGCCTGTGTTTGCAGAGGGCAGGGACCTTTCATGTACACAGCTACAACAGCAGCTGAAGGGAACTGCACACAACGTTATCTAAAAGCCAGGAACAGTCCAAGAGTAAATTAAATGAAAAGTTATGAATTTTGATCCAGGCAGACATGCATGCTCTCAATAACACTGTCCAATTTGCTCAAACTTTCAGTTTCTCCACTGCTAAATCTCAAACAATTTTTGACTACTTTCCAAGCAGTAGACTTGATAAAACATCTCTGCAGCAGCCTACACATGTTCAGCCCTCAGTGTGATCTTCCAGCATTTATTGTTAACCTCCATTTTGGTTTTCCATCTCTGGTCAGTAACGGCAGGTTTAATTATTGCAGAGTCCTATGTTGGGAAATAGTGGATTGAATTACTTGAATCCATTTTAATTTAATCTGCCATTCATTACATTATTTTTCAGTTAGGAAAGTCTAAAATGTGGTTTCGCAGGGCTACCAGTTACATTTCAACCAATAATTCAATGAAGTTCATTTCATCATCCAAATGCTGCCATGGGTTTGCACAGATCTGGGTTTAGCCCACGTGCATTTGGTTCAAAGGGCAGCTGCCATTTCTCTAATATTTCATTCAGTCAGTGGTAAAATTTGCAATTCTTTCTAAAATGTTTATCTTGTTGCTTGTTTGAAATAAGTTTACATTTCAAATAATCATCCCCCAAGCTCTTCCTTACTTCCCATTTGTCTACTCTAAACTCTCCTCCTTTGTTTGTTGTTGATCACAGTCATATACTACATGTAATTCTCACATTTAATCATGTTCTGATTAGAAGAGGATTAACATATCCCAGCCTTAGTATTTCTGGATCCTTATGAGTATTTATTTCTATTGATCCAGAATCCAATTATCTTCTATAAAGTTACACAGAACCAGTAGGGATGTAAGTTACTGCAAGAAAACATTCCTTGTTAAAAATAATGATTTACATTATTTTTACATCTTTTAAGTCATAATCACTTCCTTTTCTTAAATTTTTATTTATGTTTTCATTCATGTGGTTATCATGATTTACACAGGGAACACCACTGGACTGTCTCTAAAATATGCCACATGAATTTAAAGATTATATAAAATATTAGTTACGTAAAATATTACATGATTTATTACAAAAAACAAAGGTTTAATTTCAAATTTTGAAGATAGACATGTGATTGCTTCTAATCTCCTTAACTATCACAAACTTTTTTGCACTTGGAATTCATTACCATTAGAATTGTAAAGTTTAGTAGCGAAAAAAGTGAAAGTCACAGAAAACCCACTGCTATTATCTGATCTCTATTCCTCATCTCTAGGGCACTGTGTCCTCTCTGTGAATAATAAAAAAGAGGAGTTGGGGAATTTTTTTTTTTTTTTGTCTTTGGGAACAATAGCCAGTCCCAGGCTCCAAGAGACTACCCCACATTTTTTTTCTACATAATTAATCTTTCACAACAAAAACATCCTAGCACTGGTACTAACTATTCCATTTCTGAAAAAAATCTTTACAATAATGAAGCAGGTTTATTTTGAGGGTACAGTTGTACAGCTATTTCAGAAACAAAGCAGTTTTCTTTAAAAAAACACTTATATAACTTTAGACTGTGTAAATTCATTCTTTAACTTCCATAGACATTTTACTGAAGTATAATTCCAGAGAGTTCACCAAGCTTTTATTTTCCCTAGCTGGCTCTCTATCTTAACCAATGACATTATATTCTTATTAAGAGGGAGTTTTGAATAAACTTTTCTTTGGATTGCACTGCTGGATCCAATCTGTACATCTACTAAAAAAAAAACAATAACAAACCTTCATACTTGGTAGACAATTGATTCCACTGGCTGTAATTGTAGTGCCATTTTAAGAATAATTCTTATCCTAGCTGAAAAAAACGCCCCAAAAACAACAGGGAATTTTTTAAGAGAGGGAAGAACAATTTGATGGACTCAAATCTACAGTCTGTGCACTTCAATCTGGGTTGCTGCAAATTGTCCCGCCTCGGGATGAATCGGTATTCCATGAAAAAGCCCAATTGCTATCATGACTAAATGCCCACCTACTTTGTAGCAGAGGTAACAACCATCATGAACAACTCAGACCAGTGGAATATTGCTGAATAAACAATCCAGTGCAAGGCCTGTGGCTTAACACTCTCAGCTCTTGAGGAGACTAAAGGTTTGGAAGGCTGCCTTTCCCCATGACAGGTATTTTGTACTTGGGTAATGCACGTGCCCAATCCCTTGGGAAAAACTGGTCAACATTCAAAGTACCCAGCCCATACCAGCCAATCAAAAAAAGGAAAAATAAAACAAAAAAAGAAGCCAAAGAGATTAAAGCGGCATTTTAACATTTTCAAAAACAAATGCATCACTTCAAGCCAATCACACCACACAATAATTATTTCTTCCACAGATGGGACCACCATTTTATGCAGAGACATGAAAGAATGTCTTCAGATTCCACAAGCCTGATTTTTAAAGTGGGAAATTTGCCAGAACTAGCAGGCTTATTCAAAATAAAGACATTTTCTCTTGATGAGTAATACAACTAGAATCAGTAATGATTCTTGTGTTGCTAACTGATTTGCTATGTACCTCACAGCTAAGTATTAATACAGTATAAAAACATTTCACTTATTTCAGAAAGTTAAGAACTGTGTTTGAAAATTTGTTCTCAGAAGCTCAGAGTGTTGCAATCCTTATTTTGCTGCTTTCCATTGTTCATATTTTGCTTTCTAGATCGTCAAGTGAAAACACCCTCCAAGCGTTACCCATGACAGGGATGGACACTGGCTTGGCTTTACTACGCCAGCAAATTGCCCCTTGCAGAACATGAGGGACCCCTTCCTTCCTTCCAGTCCTTTTCCCAGCATTTATAAGCCCAACGCGAGCAGGGTAAGCACACACGTTTTTGTGCCAATTTGGAACCAAGATTACAGACCTCTTCAAATTATGTAGTCACTATTTTTCTTTATATCCCAACATTTTAATTGAATAAACCAATCAGAAATGTAATTTCCATTGATAGGAGATTATGAATGAAGAACCATTAAAGCACTTAAAAAAGCAATCATTATTAATGATTTAGTCCTTTGAGATTTTGATTCTTGACTGGAGAGAGTTTCCAGAAGTCCTTATTATAATTACATATATCACTGAACAGCCTTTCCATGCAAACTCCAATCATGAAAATAGAAAAGTTTTGTTTCAGCCCCCACTTTTTCCATAAAATCACCGTTCTTTTCTAGAGTACAGTTCCCATTAAATACTAGTGTGTTGTGAGAGGAGTGTAGAATACAGTTATTATATGCAATAAGATTGTAGCAAAAAAATAAGGTGTTTTATGTATATTTTTAAAAAATTTGTTATTCCTTAAAAAAAAATCTGGTTTGTCAAAAAGCTAAAAAAATTTACGATTTTAGTTTTGCAAAATTAGTTTGATTACTTACTCTCATGGGTGACTACAACAGAATAATAAGACACAATCACCAGTGAAGGTAGAGAACAGTAGTTGGAATACATGCTAATTAAAATCCATTAAAAAATATTAAATTCAATATGGAGAATATTAGCTATTTGTTGGGAAAAAGTCTGAATAATTTTAGAAGGGGAACTGGTACAGGACTTTCAACTGCTTTATTTTCTTTCATGGAGGCCCGCAAATATGTGGGAACACAGTGACTTTTGGAAAAACTGGATTTTCCTCCCCCAGAACACAATGAGACCTAGTTAACAGCACAACAAGCCCCTCTGCAGATTTGTTTTTTTTTAATTAGGCTTCACAGCGCTGTTATGTAGGACCCATCTCAAAGAGTGAAAAGAGTAGTGTGGTCTCCAGCACCCATCCAACCCCTCATTTCTTACCCAAGACTACCAAATAAAGAGGTGGTTACTTTGGTTACTCCACATCAAACGAGCTGAGATTACCAGCTCATGTCTTAAAGACCAGGGAAGAGTAGCTTTAGTTTAAAATAAGAAAGAAAGTAATGAATACAGAGTTTAGCCCAAGAACCCAAAGACAGAAGAAATTCTCCTTTCAGGAGTTCCTGTTGTGACTAATTCAAAAGAATTCTCCTGTCTTATCTGCCTTCTGGAGCACATGCCAATGCTATGGATTTCACATGTGACCCGTCAGCATCTCAAGACAGCATTTGCCCATTGATGTCTAAATTATTAACAAATCTAACATTGTCAGCTTTGTCTCATGGTAATTGCTAGTTCATATCTATTAATCTGTTTGTTATAAGAAGATAATTTCAATCAGAATTCTTAACCCAGGACTGAAAGAATTCTTAAAATAATGAAGAAAATGAAAGCTTAAAACCAGTTTGCGTAACTAGAGCTAGAATTTATTACTCCTGAGAGAACAAAGATACAAAATACATGTGAAAACTACACAAAGATTTCTACAAAGTAAAAAGTAGAAAGTGGGAAAAGGGAAAGCTACAGCTGAGTGGTTACACAGAAACTTACGGCATGCATTAAAATATTGTAAATTCATGAAGTTTTTTTTAAGTGCAAATGGTTTTTTAACAGTTCTCACTGAAAAATATGCAAATTGATACCTATGTTGTACACTTGTCATATTATCAGAAAGACACCAACACAAATCTATGCATATTTACATCAATACGTCTGAAGTACATTTTGTGGTTCTGTTATTCATAGGCACTGGTTACAAGTCCGTCCAATACTCAGTTTCAGAAATTAAGTGGTAGCACTTATAGAACATTTCTCAGATACTACTAATAAAGGAATTGGCTTTTAAAATACCAAGAGGATGAAATAATTTGCATTGCCATTTATAAGCATCCAACAACCAAAGAAGTATTTACAAATCATCAACCATACAGATAAAGAACAGTATCAAATACTCTGTGTAAAAAGATAAATAATTAAAATGTATATTCCCACATCACAAAGAAATGTGATCATACAAATATGGCACCATATGTTTGTGAAACATCAAAAATAAATGTAGCACATAGATACCTCTTCTTATATTTTACATTAAAATGCACAGTACAATGACTGTAAAATGTCAATGTCATGACACCCACTGTCTTCAAATTCTTGTTTCTGGTAATAGCAATTATTATTAGAGTCCATGTTGATAAAGAAATTCCATACTTCAGCCTTGGGCTAATATTGCTCTGTGATATTGCTAGACCATGAAACTTATATCCTAAAAAAGTTACACATTTTCTTTAAAATTACCTAATAGAAAGCTACTTGATATGTGAATATTCTGGGAGAAAGTGTGATAGATGCAATCTATTTCTCTGTGTAGCAAAGTATTGGTTCAAAAAATATTTTTACTTTTAGTCACAAATATCTAATTTATTAGTGAAATATATTTTAAGTTGAGGCTTATCCATTTAAAATTTTAATCATAAACAATACTGCAATTTTTAACACATAATTAGGATTTTTGTTAAAGTACTTAAACTTCCAAACCCTAATCATGTATCTCATTATGAGAAGTGGATCAGAGAATCTGGAACACAACAGTGCTATGGAGCTCAAAATGCTGATACCCTGTTTTGTACTCTGAGAGTGAATGAGATAATTATAGCATGTGGATGTATTTCAAAGATTTGTCTGTATGTGGCCATTTTTGGCTACATGCCAAATCCAAACAAAAGTACATTGTTAAAGGCAACCAGAAATATTACAGTTAGAATAGACTAAGGCAAGTAAATTTTTTTTTCCTTCTTTTTTTGGTTAAAAAAAAAAAATTAAGGTGCAGAGAGAATTTTCTTTGTGGTTTTAATGGGTGCCAAATACTGATTAACAGTGCCAAGGAAAAGTAGTTTTACACAAAAGGAAAGACTATTAAAATCTAGAAATACCTGAATTGGATCTTTGAAATCCAGATTTTTCCTGATTACCTGCAAAAGGAGTAGGGGGTGGATAGTTGGCTTCCGTGAGTTTACTGATGTCTGACGGTGGCGTCGGTGGTGGTGGTGGTGGTAGCAAAGTGCTGTTAGGGCTACTAATATCTCCTTCAGCCACAAGAGTCAAGTCTGCCACATTCTCATCATCTACCATCTGAATGCCTTCAGCTTGTAACACTCTGGATTGCCTTTTCCATACCGTGGCATTGTTCTCCTGCGCGTGCGGAATTGGAGACAGCGGAGGGCTAAAAGGAACACTGAAAGTCTTCTGACTGTGGAGTGCTGCCAAAGCAGATTTATGTTTATTTTCTGAGTAACCCATTTTCTTTACTGAATTTTCATTAAAGTTTTGCACGGACTCCTGTTTTCCACTGGGTGATGTACATCCATCATTGCCATCACTTTTTGAAACTCGCTTGCTGAGGCCTTTAGGACCTGCGGGAGTAGATGAGGATGGTTCTGGTCCAGTGGGTGGTAAACGAAGAAAGTCAGGAAGAATAAGGTCTTCTTTCCTTAGCAGTCCACGTTGGTCATCTGCTCTGTTACTTTGAGCTTTGGATATGAGTTCAAAAAATTCTATTGGGGAAAAACCCAAAATTGACAAGTTTTTGTCAGAAAGTGCAATGCCATTAAAATGTACAATTTCAGCACATTTATTTTCCATGAAGATCTTCAATTCTTTCAATGCTGCCTTGAAATAAGATCCCATGTTAATTAGGAACTTTTTCAATTGCAGCAGTGTTCACTAGCATCACTATAATTAAGACCATCAGCATTGCTATTGTAAGAGTTTTGCAGTTTAGAACAGCTGCAATTCACTGAGCCTTGAACACATCTTCTATTTTATGCAGTTAATAAATCTGTACACACACGCAGGATTTTTTAATTCTTTATACAAAACAAGGCTCTAGTCTTACAGACAATGGGTGCACATTTTTATATTCTGGATGGGTTTTACCCATCTTAACTCAAAAATAGCATGCCATTTGAACATTCAAAGATTCTGAATGTTGCAAACTTCCTCGTTATATTGAGTTTCTCTCAGAGTAATTATATTTTATCACAGTTTAAATTCAATTCATGGTGTAGTTTTAAACCAGGATGTTATCATCACAGGGTATGATCAGATGATGATTTAAGTAACCTCATTTTACTTGGAGCTGCAATGAATCAGTAGCTTACAGGTAGTCAGTAACCACCCAAGGAGCCATTACCGAAAGCGATGAGGCAGCTTTTATAAAGAGGTCTTAACACTATTAGGAGTGATTTTCTGATCATGTCCTTAATGATATCCAATGGTTTAGTATGTTTCTATATATAAATAATACTCATAGTAGATCAACACTGTTCTAAAAAGTTTCAAAACTTGGCAACAAGAAACTTATCAATTGTAAGCCAAGAATTATACCACTCCTCAAAAAAGAAGCATTGCAACAATAAACAAACTCTTTGGTACAAAACATAGACATATAAAAATATGTAATTCTTAATATAGGGTCTCTGCATGTCCTAATTTTTCAAGAAGAAAGCACTTTAACTACAGAATATTAAAAGATGCTTTAAAAGGTCATCTCCAACAGATTAATTACAATCAACAGTTCCAACCCAGCTTATAAATACTGTTTGAAGCAAAAGCCATTAAGAAATAAAGCAACAGAACATTAGTATCAGTTTTAACTTAGCATAATATGAAGTCATACACTTGCACTTGTATGACCTTATTCCTAAATCCTCTACTCATACTTGGCAGGCTTTGCAATGTATTCATAAAAATGACTTTTTAACATGCTTTTTCAAATGTCATAAAATCTGAACGTAGCCAAGATGGAAGCTTCAAAATGCTTCTTATTGCCAAAGTTTTGCAAAATGGCGGTAGGCATATTAAAACATGCAACATTTCTAAGATGTGTCATACAAAAATGTTTCTGAAATTTCAAAGTTCATAGAACAGTTGTATGTTTTTGCATTAAAAAACAGTCTACAACATTTGGTATGCATTTTCCAAACTTTGACAAATTTCCCAAAACTCAAAATAAAATGTGAAAGCCTCGAATTCTGAAGTTTTCAAATTATGTTAATGTTTTACTCAGTCCTAGGAAAAAAAATGAAAGTATTAAAATGTGGAAAACAAGTTAACAAAAGAGTAAGCAACAGAAAATAATTTTAAATGCACTAATATTTTGTAGTAACACTTACATTAAAAAAAAAAATCTATTTTGCACTAGAAGTTTTAGCCATAGCATTTTTTTTCAGTTCTAGTCAGTGGACATTCATTCACAGATGAACACTCAGAGGTAAACATTCATTTGCTGCATAAATGTGCATAACCAGGTTTGGATATGCATATGGGGTGACTTCAGCAGTAAATTTTAATCTGTGGGTCAAATGTGTCCTTTGATTTTTTTTTTCTATGTGGGAAAATAAGGAGGAACGTGTAGGGCTGACAGACAGGTAATCACTTCAGTTCATGTCCTAGGGCAGAGGGTGTTACGCCAAGATTTCTAGTGCTACATCATTTTTATTTCTCTTTCTCCCATGGACATCTTTCTATAAGAAAGCAAATTCTCTTACGAGATTTTTTCCGATGATATCACCAGAACTATTAAGATGTAATGAAGATAGAAATAGGACTCAGAAAATGCAAGATTACCAACGGCCTCTTTGCTTATTTCTACTTCTAAAGACCTTTTCAGTGCATTTGCTGAATGCAAGTTTTCCTGTTGCCCATCACGACTCCTCCGCAGTCAGACTCACTGCCCTGGCTGTTACAGAGTTCAGCACAAGACTTACAAAAATTCTTACCTGAGTACATTAGGGTCTACACTACTGTGCAACACCTGTCTGTGAGTCGAACATTTATATAAAGGTGAACAGAAAGCCAAGATTCTACACAGCATACAAAGAGTATCTAATGGGATGTTCAACTGCAGTTGAGTAACTAACTCCTTTTTATTTTACAGGAATTAGGTACCCCTCACTTTTGAAAATCCCACTGGACACCTACATCTGTGTTTAGGTGTTCTTAAAATTTTACCTTCAGCTTAAGAAAACTTGACAGTTCAAACACACCAAACAAAAATACAATGGTCATGACTATGATTTTCACAACACAGTAAACACATGGTACTTTATCCTACACAGACACAAAACTTTTCTAAGACTACTTATGTTAATATGTAAGCTATAAAGTTCACATACCCTCTGCTTCATCCAAATTTATTTTCTGACATTTTTTTTTCCCAATCTTTGCAATAGAGTCTTCTCTCTTTGACAGTCGGACTTCCCTAGCATTTTTTCCATTTTCGCCTTTCATTTTGATAGAATTAGACTTTCCTAGAGTTCTTCCCTCTCCCTGCATTAGAAGGAAAGTTAAGATACTACTTACATTCAGGCTCTATCATTGTATACATAAAATGGCCTAAGGGAGTGAGAAAGTTATTTTGGAAACACATTTCTCTAACACCACAACAAATGCTTTAGTTTAGTCTTGATTATGGCAAAGAACATTTGCCATAGCAGTTCCCAAAAAATGTAGAAATAAAGATAATATTCTTTACTCTGAAGAATTCACACAAAGGGCTTTTGAACTACAGAGTAATTCAATCATTTTCAAACATAGATAAGCCAATGAGACACAAGACAACAAACACAACACAGTGAAAGAGTTAACTGATTCATCATGAAGTTCTTCACAAATAAATGCTGTTGACATTGGAAAAATATCAGACAAATTACAGCTATATTCAATCTAGTTACATAGTCTGGCCGATTCAAAATCATGTGTGAATGCAGCCTTTAATACAGAATTCTAGAAGGAAACAGAAGATGATCTAATGGAGAAAAATCGTTGCAGAAGACTTACAGTAGATCCTTGACTTCTTGAAGTAGTTGCAGTCTGTTTTACTAATACGCCTCTTTGTTTCTCTGTAAACATTGAACATAAACATACCTTCTGTAACTACCAATTTATAATTCCCCAAAGAAGCAACATTTAAGTGACAGTGATGGACACAACAGATTTTTGCTTTAAAATTGCTCTAATATATATTCAGAAAATAAAGTGACTACAGTTGATATCTCTGATACTTTTCAGTAAAAACCTACCAGAATCGCCCTCCCATCTTCAGATTTTCCTCATACTGGCATTACTTTTAAAGTTCAAAGATGCTGAAGTTTCACTTACGTACTAAATATTCAGTTGCTTTAGATCAAATAATCATAAAATCTGAGCTAATAATTCAGTTTGCAACTCTCAAAATTGGAATTTAAAAAAGAAAATCAGCAGAAAAGACCATTGAAAGGCCATGTTGAGTCTTTTCCAACCGTTCCATGCATCCATTGTTTTGTAGACACTGTCACATCCTCCTTGCCATCTTCTAGGTAAGCAAATGGCTCCATCAAATTATATCTGCCTACAGCAAATGTACTAACACAGAATCATAGCCCTCTTTCACTAGTACACTGCCACAGAACCAACCCACTGTCAGAATGATCCTCTACGATTTAGGCTTTTACAGCTGCTGGCAGCACACTGCATTTAGGCGATTTAGGCTTTAATAATTTGTAATTCTCAAACTAATTATCTGTGAGAGTATTTAGATTGAAAACTTTTTTCAAAATAACAATTGGTTCTGTTGACTAGAAAAATGACAAATCTGATTCTCCTCAATAAATATCTCAGTCTTTATAATCCCAGTTCTTCTTCAAAGAGGATCTCTGCTCTAAGTCTGTTTAATTTAACCATATCTAATTTAGTTTTTAAAACTAAGTGTTCGATATCTCTAAAAAGATCTCCTAATGAAACCAAACCTTTACTCTCAAGGCTGCTTACATTAATCTAGAGTGTTAATTATACCAAGAGATTGTCAACTGTTTAGTTGATAAATTTTTATTTTTCCTATTACGTTGCCCAGGGTAATCACAAATTTTATCCTTTTTGGTATTATTTCCAGAAATCATCACTTCAAACAGGAGAAGTACGCTCTGCTACTTTCTCCTGCTAAAGAAGGAGATTATCATAGCAGTATATATAGCTGCTGCACAAACTGCATCTGTTTTCCTTACACAGAATGTTCCTTACTGAATAATTGCCAAATGCACAGAAGATATTTGGCTCTTTATTCTCATTATTATTACTGGGCACTATGTTCTTAAGTCTGTGTGTGGATCTATGGCTGAGTGCAAGCAAAAAAGTTCAAATATTACTACTGCAAAATTTCTTACAGCAACAGTAAAAGTACTTGCTATCACAGATTAAATTAATCTTCAATCTTCAGAAACTGCACTCCTTTTAGTTAAAAAGAATATATGTCACATGTGACATATCTAAATTTAATCACATTTACCTTACCCTCACATCAACAGGAAAAACTAACCAGAGTCAGGGTTTATAAATCTGACTTGGAACCATAAATAAAAGCTTTTATACCAACTTACCTCTAGCCTTTGATGGTTCTTTTGCATCTAGAACAACCCGTTGACCATCCAGATTAGATATAGGGACACCAAGATCAAGTGGTTCCTGCTCACCACTCTAAAGTCAGATCACAGTTTGTATGCAACAGAGAAAAAGCTGTGTTCAGAACAAATTTATGCAGTCTGACATCTTTGAAAGAAAACGAGCAAAGCATTTTTATGCTTCAGAGTAGCTTCAATATAGTCTTCTACCATTCTAAAAATGTTTACTTCATTGGTGTAAAACTACCTTGATTTCAGTGAGTGTAACCCATTTCTGTGAGGAGAATGGTATTTGGGGAAAAAAAGATACATGGAGAAAAAAAAATCATCCAACTTGTGTGCTCAAATACTCTAGGATCATTAGTGTGTATGTTCAGCAAATCATGTTTTTCAGAGGACATGGAAGATTAGTTTATATTCTAAATTGATTGTATTTTGTAATTTTGTTATTTTATTAAATGAAGTTACCTTTATACCAGTATGTTTTTCAGTTATCTTAAAAATTTGGACCAGTTCAGCTAAGACAGCATACATAGTAGAAATACCACAAAATTAACTTTACACTCCTAGGTATTCCAGCATAATAGAAAAGACAACAGGCTAGCCAAGAGTTCAGTTGTAGAGAAGTTGAATCAGTCTGCTTTCACAAAAAGTTTCTGCAGGGGGCTTTGTGGCAACTTTCATAATTCCCAGGATAACGGAACAAAAGCTTTAATCCAACCAACTTTCCCTGGCTAATAATGGGAGTTGAGCTCTGGAAGAAGATAAGTTCAGGCTTGCTTACTTAGGATGTTGGATTTATTCTGAAGGAGAATATAAAACAGATGTGGACTAAATATCTGAGGTAACTACTATTAAGCATAATGATTATGACAACAGTGCATTTTATCTCAACATGTAGCTATAGACATTTTAATGTCTAATTCTCAGGAGAGGAATCATTCCAGGGACTATCGTATGATCTTCTCCAGGCAGAAAATATTGCTGCTTGAATTACATCAAAAGATACTTACTAGTCTCGCCACAAGTTCATTAAGATTTAAACCATATTTTGCAACCACAGGCCTTAAGACCTCTGTTACTGGTTTGGTGGGTTTTGCCTTCAGACCAACTGACCGATTGATTGGAACAAGATCCAGCCTGAAACACAGCAATGGTAACAGTAAGTGTGAAACATTCCAGTAAATAAAGTGTACAAAAATATATAAAATCCAATCTACAGCAAAGTTATACCAATTTACAGTTAGTAACTAGCTGGAACTGCAGTAGCACAAATCTGTCCTAAACTGAAGCGACAGAGAATTTATTATTTTACTTCTTTATTATTATAGTTAATTTACTATTATTTATATTTAACACAAATGAAAATTCTACTGTTTCATTTGCCAGAACTGAATGAAGGCATGAGCCAGTCTATTTCAGACCAATGAAAAGCATTCCACAGCACTTCCATCTTTACAGGGAGATTACTCTGACCAGTCTGGTCCAGGAGTGCTTCCAAAGTGACTCCATGCCTGACTGTAGACTTGGATGCAAGAAAAATATTTCTTCTCAATTCCACAGGAGAGACTCACACCCTCTTATTCAATTACATGAGATGGATTTGGACAAGTATTTTAATTTTTACACACAGGAACAAACACAGTGGAATTGGAGATGATCCTACTTTTTTAGGGTTGGTGATGCAGTATCATGGAAACTTGGTGTAAGAGAAACTTATATACTAAAGCTGTAAAAGCAATTAACTTAGAATTTACAGGCTAAAGACAGCTCTCTTCAGAGTTTATTTTTGCAATTTTGTACAATTTTATTAAAACAGCAAAAGAATAATGAAATACAAAACTAAAAAAAAAACCCTAAACCCGAACAACTAATTCATTTGCATCTGTTTCCCTTCACAGAGCTGTGCTTAGCTTTGGTTTGGGTTGGTTTTTTTTTTTAAATGCTCTTTATCTCTGCCCTGAATCCTCCATAAGTCTCATTTGACTGTAATGGTACTATAGTATGAAAACAAGGACAGGCTTATTACTAACAAAACAATCAGAAGAAATGTACATCATCAGATATTACAATTATCAGTAATTTTATCAGTGTCAATTAAATATAAAACTCATGTTTTCTCTCTCAAAAATTACTTACATACAAGATGTTTAGTCATGTTGACTTTTCCCTTCCACAAGAAGCCAGAATAACTGAAACTCTGTCTTTCATATTTTCTTTGAATTCAACAGTTACTAAATTGAAATCATCCATTTTAACCATTAGTTGGTAATTGATACAGAAGTGGCAAACATTGAGGTAACTAAGTATAGCCACATAGTATTCCTCCTTTGTCTGAAAATGTTCCAAATATTTGACTATATTTGCTTACATAGCATCTACCCAGAGAAGGAAATAATATAGAATAGTTCTACATTTTAATTAGCACACAACATATGGTACTGCCTACTTAAAGTTCCTTTTTAACTTGGAAACTCAAAAAACTCACACCTAATAAAAGACTGCTCAATCTCAATTTCAAAACTGAATATGCTATGCAGTATTTATTAACCTGAAGTACCTTTAAATAGAAACTAGCCCTGCTTCCTAAGAAAAAGTAATATAGAGCCAAAATGAGGAATGCCTGACAAAATAAACTTTATTCACTTCAAAAGTGCAAGTCAGTAATGTAATATATTTTACTTCACTTTTTCCTGAAATCATTATTTCAGAAGTTTTCATAGCATTAGATTGGATTCATTTTGGAAAAAAATACAAACATTATTTTTAATAAGGTATGCTATCTAACATATTACATAAAACTAAATATATCATGTACTGCATTATACTATATCCATACTAATAATTTAACATTGACTTGTTTAAGATTCAAGGTTCATCAGATGAATTTTATTTATACAATTAGTCTTACTATAATTTTCCAGGTGGGCATATAATTACAGATATAACTGAATGGGAACATGTCATCAATAAATATATCCACTTAACTTTAAGACTAGGAGATTCACAGTTCAATTTCTATCCCATTCTTGTGCTACTCTACCCTACTCTTCCTGATGTGGAAGGTCCCTCTGGACCCACAGATCTGTCCAGTGCTTTCACAGCTGCCTCAGCTTGAGCTGTTTGACATCTTAATAATATTTAAATGTCCCTAAAGTGGAACACTGGCATCAAGATCTCACTTGTATCCTAACAGCAATCCAGAAAGCCCCCTCCTGCAGCTGCACAGCCTCCAGTTTTGCTGCACAGGTAACTGGCAACATCCTTTACTGCACTTACAAAAAGTAAAGTGGAAAATGGGGTGGAAAATGCCAGAGGAAGATGTTATTTTTGACTCTTACCGAAATAAAGTGCGTTTTTCTAAGCGCAGGTCCCGAGACTCCAGGATACTACTGTCTTGGTGCAATACCAGGGGCTACAGAGCACATCAGGGATAAAAGACGAGAAAGAAAATTAATTTTAAAATATTTTTAAAAGAGCAGCTGTGTTGTTAGATTGTTTTAAGATAACTCAATGTTATTAATATAGGCTGCATGAATTCTAGTGACTATTCATTTACAACATGGAACATGATTAAAGCACATTTTCTTTTGGCTAGGTATGAAACAATGACCAAAATTCAATTTCCACTGGAGTCAGCAGGTATTCAGAAACTTGTTTTTTTAAAACAAACCTAGATTCTTCAACTTACATAAATTATATAGAATGATGCAGTAGAAAGTACAGCCAGATAAGAGTTTTAAAGCTTTAAAAGAAAAAGCCCATAACTATGAACATTCATTGATTTTTGTCATCATAATCATCTGGATGGATCAAAAGCATGAATTTAAGAGAATAAATACTTGATGTCCACAGCTTGTCTTTGAATTGGAGGTATTTCTGTTGGACTAAGAGCCCCCCTCCACACACACTGTGCCATCCACACAGATTGTTGTCTTGGAGTTTTCCTCAATATTAAAACTGTACCTCATTTCTAGCATTAACGCATCCCATTTATCTTTGAATAACTGAATGTCACTATGTTTTTGGGCTTTAATGCAGTAGCACCTACTACCACACATTTGTTTTCTTTGTGGGCATTTCAATTCTCCTTAACCAGCACTGCCAATGTAAAGCTATAGGTAGAACCAGGAAATACATGTCAGTATTGAGAGAACAGAATCCCTTATTCCTAAAATGGAGATGAAAATGCTTCCAAAAAAGCCCAGGAATATGCAGTACCTTATCACCTCCAACTAGAAACAGGTCCACTGCAGCTATGTTAATGCCATGTTTCTCGCAGACCCCGGAGAGCACCTCTTTGATGGAGAACCCGGATTTCACAGCCATTTTGCTCGATGAGCCATCCGGAAGGTTCACACAGCAGTACTTGGGGGTTTTGTCTTTATCTGGCACAAATGCAGGCAATCTTGAGGTTTCAGACTTGAAAGGAAAAAGTAAGGTCAGTGCCCAATTGGAAAATTAGGACTGAGTATAAACTTTTAGAGCCTGCACAAATCACACCAAGCCAAGAACCATACTTTCTACTATGCTTTAGAAATCCTTCCAAATACCACAAATATCAGACAAATTTAAATCCTGGAGAAAAAACATTTAGGTAAAGATCATAATACTGCACAAATCTAAATTTATTTCAAGAACAGATAAAGTTTTATACAGCGAGTGTGTAATATAGTTATGAAATTTACTAAAGAACTCCTAATCTACAAGTATAAAAGTAAGTAAAATCTTATTAAGCATCCAAATAGTTAAATGTCTGTGCTCAATAATGTCCTGTTGATGTAAAAATTACCATCTTCACACTATGAATCAACATTTAAGTGAGGAGGAATGCCTTTAAACATCATATTTCTCAATCTTTCCTCTCAAAATCTCCTCTTCTTTTAACATAATCTGCTATGCACAAATACATCACAGAGAAATTAAAATGTTAAAATTATTCGCTTCGTGACCATTAATTGTTTTTATTAAAGGGAACTAGAACTACAATGTTATGGGCTAGGCACTAACCTTTATTCTAGAGTAACAGTAGAATAGTAACACTACTACTTAATATCAAAAGTACCTTTGAAAACTTAACAAAAATCTTGCTTATAACTTAAAAGGACACTAAAAATACTGGTTTTGACAGCCTTTTAGGGTACTCATCGTGCTTTTTCTCTTTAACTTGGTGCTTCTCATTCAAATCACAGTAACTTTCTGACTTAAATCGGGTGGGAGTGGGAGAGAAATGAGGGGTTGTTGCTTTAGGGAGGCTTTGCATTTTCTATTTTTTAAGGCAAAACTTTTCTGCAACAGAAATAAACATGACTTCACCATGCTTGTTTCCCTGATGAATATTTTTAGCATAGCTAAATTACACAGTTAATTTTTAGTAATTAATTACACAGAACCTAGTCTATTAGAGGGATATCAAAAGCACAAAAAAACTTTAAAATTTCCTTTTTTTAGATTCTTCCTCCATATCAACATAGGTAAAATAAAGTATTACATCTGTGTTTTATTAATACTGTTTTAGCTTTGCATCTCACTAGTTTTTCACATTCTACTGTGAAGGTAGAACTTGTTGGTTAGAAATCACAGTGTCTTCACTTCTTATTTTCTTAGTGTGACAAGGTGTTTGCAACAAAATTCCCTACTTCTCAGATTTTTAGGACCAAGTTAAGTCATAATGACAAGAACACACAATTTTAAAAGAAACAGACAGAGAAGAAGCACAACAGACACTGGCACGACAAAAATCAACCTAATTCAACTCGCATCCCCCTTATTGCATAGGCCAAGAAGAGGGAAAGCTTTAACTTGTGATTGTTCAAAACAGATTCTCCCTCTGGTAGGTTGTCCTAGGTTACAGTGTAAGTTGTGCCCAAAAAAGTATTCTATTACCATCCTTCATGAGCTGTTGAGACCAGGTGGGGTGGTGCTCCCTGCCTCCTCCCTCCGGACTATCTCCTTTTAATGGGCCCATCAAGGCCTTCCTGCATTACTCACAGGTAACTGGCTCCTGATTATCTCCTGTTAATGGCCCATCAAGGCATTGCCCTATGACTCACCATCCCATTGTGAGATGCTCCACCCAGGGGGAAGGAGCCAAGCATTCCCACCAGGATAAAGTCTGGGGTTTTGCAGCAGCAGGGGCAGAGCCTTTTCCACGGGACTCCCAGAGGAACAGCCTTTCCACAGGATTCCCAGAGGACAAAAGCTACACAACCACCACTGGACTTCCCGAGGAGGACCAGACCTTTTCTACAAGATCACCGTTTTCAACAGGGCTACTTCAAGGAGAACTGCAGCTGTCATTTAACCAGACTGCTACCACCACTCTGCCTGGCAGGGTGCCAGGTCATACCCTGACTGTCAGCTGAAACCACTGTTTCTGTATTATTGCTTTGTTTTTTATATATATATATTAGTAAAAGAACTGTTACTCCTATTCCCCATATCTTTGCCTGAAAACCCCTTAATTTCAAAATTATAATAATTTGGAGGGAGGGGAGTTGCATTTTTCCATTCCAAGGGAGGCTGCTGCCTTCCTTAGCAGACACCTGTCTTTCAAACTAGAACACAGGTGGAATAAACTGTTTTTAATGAGCTACAGTCTTTAAAGAGGAACTTTGTTCTGGTAGTTCACTGGTGCCTGAAGTTAAGACAGACAAGATGCAGAGAATATCTTTCTGTTACAAGGATAAAATAAGAACTAACATAAGAATACAAGTTCTATTACATCTCTAACATTCTAAAATTGCTTAATATTACATCTTGTGCTCCAGCTGTATCACTTAAAAACCCTTTCCCAAGGTATTACGTCAAACAAATTACATCACACTACTTAGAAAATCAGTAATCCACTGTTTTATCTGCTCCCCCACTTGTTCATTAGTAAGAGGCAGCCATTACCAAGTCGAGACTAGCAGTGGAGGACATGGAGCCTTGTGATTCCCGTCTGTATGACAATCCATTGGACTGAAAAGAATCTGTTTGTGGAAAGAATCAGGAATCAGTAAGGAGGCTTATTTTATTATTTATTATAATACAGAAAACTATTTCAAATATTAGCTTCTCTGGTCATTATTTTTCTTTTTTCATTAAAAGGGAAAAAAAACACCAAATCTTCATACTGTGCATGGAAGCATGGAAATCAAAGCAACCTGTGGTCAAGTATTTCTTGGTTATGTAACCCCTGAATAAACCCACTTGTTTTTACATTAAAAAAGAAAAAAATTAATCCCTTTTTTAAAAAAAAATCTTAGTTTAGTTAATTAGATTCAACAAGATTTCAATATTGCATCTTAAAACTTATTCTACCTCTTCAGATATTTTGAAGGGAAATAAATATTTTTTAAATTGCAAGTATAGTGTTAGAAAACTAAATCTGAGATGATTACTAGTCGCTTTCAGAAGGTTACGTCTATAATCTCAGCAAAAGCCTCTGATGTCTTTTCACATACGAGTGTACTAACAACACTCAAATTATCCATATGATCAAAGGTATCTTGAGGGTCTGGGCATTTAACAGAAGCAAAAACTACAGTAACAAATATGGACCAAAGTTGGTGCTTCACTGAATTTCTTCATTATTTTTAACTCAATAGAATAATTTACTGCAAAACTTTCATCTCCTCTAAAGGTACAGATGCTTTCATAAGGGAACTTCTTCCTAAACTCTCAAACACAATTAAGTTACAAAACAGCAGGTTACAAGGGCTTCCACACCTCTGACTCTTCTTTTTTCATTTTAGTCAGGGAAGGTGGAAAGAGATGGTGACTCTGCTCAAAAGCAAACATACCTGTGTGTTACTGATAAAAGAAAGAAAAGTAGGGTAATGCAGATGGAGGAACTTTTCAATAGCTGTAACTATAGCACTATTTGCTGTACTGCTCCTGGACTTCTCTGTAAAGACTTGAAATAATCTTTCTATAAAAATAGTAGCTCTCTTCTTGAAAAAGCAATTACCAGCACACAGAAAGGCAGAATGTGCCAAAAAGTAGGAAAAAAGTCTTATGGAAGTTGATTAAAACTAATTTAAATATTGTCATAATTTCATCTATTTACTTGTACATCATCTTCTACAAAACTGCAGCAATACCAGCCATGCTATGGCCTTCTGACTTGACAGTTCTTTTCCTCTGTCACTCCCCAGAGTGCACTCAGATAGCAACTAATCATGGTGAGATTAGTCACATCTACTGCTGAAACAACCTTGAAACAAAGTGGAATGTGAACACTCACCGTTTGGATAATCACCATTTTCTCTTCTCTTCTGTGATTTTCCCAAACTCTTACTTCTTGACCATGAGAAGAACGTTCCTCTTTTTTTCTTCTCAGTGTCCTCCTCTCCTGACTCTTCATTTAAAGATCTTCCTGACTTTGATTTACCACTTAGCTATCACCAAAACACAATTAAATCACTGGTTGGATCACAGTTCTGAGTATATTGTCTAAAATAAACCTTCCCACACTTCTTCCTAAAACAAGAGTGTGATGGCCAGGTTAGCTGCATTCTTTACCCCACGCACAAGTGTCTGTGCCAGCATCCCTCTCAGTAGCAATCAAAAAAAACCCCAAAAAACCTCTCCAGTGCCAACAAAAAGAAATACATAGATGGAAACGTGCTACTTGGTAGGGAGTACGAAACAGTAGCTGGAAACGAGCCATGGAGAGCTCTGGCAAATATGAAAGAACTGTCCCCAGCTCACCAGTAATGCCTAAGTTAATGTGGAAAGGCCATTTGCCTTGCTTTTAAAACACTGAATTTCATGTTGGTATTTTTCCTAGGCTAGGCTTGAACGTGAACAGCTTTTAAAGACAATGACAAAGTACTGTTTAACATTTACAAGTATAATCAAGTATTTATTCGAGTTGAAGAATACAAATGTCAGGAATGTTTGATATTAAACTAAACTTGCTTTTAACAACCTAGTATTCTTGTTAGATTATTAGAATATTCCTTGAAATGCTACTTTTTAAAGGTTCCTAGTCATAAGAATACATAATGGCAGATGGGGTAATCTGTAGTGATTGACATGAAACATGAAAAGTTATAATTTACCCATACAGTTATGTAATGCTATGGTGGTATTATCTACAAGAAGAAAAAAAATAAACCCTAAATAATGTCAGGGGATCAGTCAGTAAGACTACTGGTCTAGTTTTTAAGCAACTGTACTTATTTAACACAGAATTATTTTAGTTTAGTAGGAGCTAAGAAATTAAAAATGTACCCTCTGCAAAAACGAGTTAGTTTAGGTTAAGCCTTCTCCAAAACTTCTGATAAAATATCTGCTCTTAGGAAAGGTTAAATTACCACATCTTAATTCCCATGTTCAACCAAGATAAACTTTTGAACTGGTGCATTAAAATAACCCTTGCTTTTTATTTGTACACATATATTTAAATAATAATGAATATTTAAAATTATATTGAGAAAGTCAATATCTAGAAAATGGATTCAAATCCAAGGATAAAAAAAAATATTTTCCTGAATACATAAAAATTTTGCAATTGTATTTGCCAGCATCTCTAACCACACATTTTGATTTTATTTTATATATTTTCTTTGACTTTCTAAAGAACTTGAAAAGCATTATTTAAAAACGTGGTTTTCAGATAACAGGAATGCAAAGGTCACCTTTTTTGGTGTTGACATGTTGGACTTCTCTGAACTGACACTGTGTTTAGAAGTGGGGCTGCTTGGAACACGCTGAGGATCAGGAAGAGGACGTCCTTCCACTTCAGCTAAGATGCATTCTTGGTAAAGAGGGGATTTGAGGAAGCGAGTATAGCTATCAAACTTCATCAAGTTAAATATCTGAAATCAAACCGCAATGGATAATGGTTACATGCACTTAAGTAACACATCAAGAAAATGAAGCTATTTTGCAACAGCCAGCTCCCACAAAATTTAGGACATTAAGCTGTAAACAGCATAGGTATGACATTGTTTAGACCTGGTTAAATACACTGCACCCATTTAAAGTGAAACATAATTTGATCTCTTCCCTTAGTACAGCTTCAGAAAAAAAATCTGATTTGTGCAAAGTGTAAGCTGAGATGCTGTAGAGTCTTGACAACACCATCCTCTTCTACTGCACTGATGCCATTCTATGTGGAGCACCTAGCAAGGTGGCCATGTAAAACATTTTAAAGGTTATTACACTAGCACTGTATGTGACAGGTATTACACTAGCACTGTATGTGACAGGATCAAGTTTTACAAGTGTGTTTTAAGCTGTGAACAAGAAAAATTTATGTTCTAAAACACACTAATATGATATAATCACAATATGCAATAGTACACAATGATACAAGATACACAAGTTGATGTGAAGAGAAGCTGAGATCCCTTTACAGTATATATAATATTCACAGCATCACAGAATCATTTAGGCTGGAAAAGACGTCTAAGATCATCAAGAACAGCCATTAACCCAGAACTGCGAAGTCTTAACACTAAACCACAGTCATGTTCCCAATCACAAGGAGAAAACCCATCAGTATCTTTGGAAAATTCAATTATCAAGGTGCTGTACATTTTGAAAGAGAACAGTTTACATTAAATGACCAACATTTATCTTTAACCACAGAGGAAGAAAGCAGCTCTAAACAAGGCCTGGAGCAAATATCTGAGGCTGATTTAACCAAAGCTAAATTCATGAGAGTGAAGAAGAGTTTTTTCTTAAATGCTAAATAATATTTGAATTTTTTGTTCCATTTTTGCAAATCTGCTGTTTTAAGTAAATCCATAGTTTTACTTCTATATCTTCTGCCATGATTCAGTTGATCGGAAAAAACAGTATGAATGGCTACTTCTCTGGACATGACAAATTCCCCACAAGCAAAGGAAGGTATGCACCACTCAACAAGTTGTGGTATCCCCAGGAGTATAAAGGAAAATCCATCACTGAGACAGAGTGGACCATTTGCAGATCAAAATCATGTCTAAGATTGTGCAGAGATGCCCTTCTCAACAGGCTTAAGCCCAAAACTTATCTTGTAAACAGCAAGATAGAGCAGAGAGAACTTGATCTTGCAGAGTCACAGAAACCTAACTCAAATTGAATGCCAACTTCCATGTTCTTGCCTTTCTCCTCTGTATATTCCCCTTCCTGCTTAGGTGCTTCCTGTCATCTTTGTTGTGCCTTCTAATGCACTGTTTTCCACATGGTAAGCCATGGAAAAATACTTTTGTACATGTTAGCTTTGACAGCTTAACATGATGAAATGGCTCAGTGCAAAATCCAAAGTGCCCTCAAGGCCATGACAAAGAGAAAATCAGTATAGATTTTTCACTTGAAACCTTGCTCACAAAGGGGAATATCTCTCTCACACCACTCTTCTCTGACCATAGGTACACTGGCAAAATTTAAAAAGACAACAAATTCAAGAGCACATGTAATCTTCAGGCCAAGTCTCAGCAAACTACTGAGTGCACACAACACACAAAACTTTGAAACAAGTCTTGAGTTCTGTTGAGCTCAAAGAATAATACTGTGGTGTATTGCCAAAACACTGTAAAACACAGAGGAGCAATTAAAAGAAATCAAAATGCCTTGGTCTCAAGGACTCACAGAAGCACCACTGATACAAGATTACTGGGGGAAAATGCTAAGTATAGTCTGCAGGCTCCAACATAGATGCAAAATGCAAGCTAACTGAAAAATACAAAACACTTCACCTGTCCTTGAGCTTTTTAAGAAAATGAAACTTATAAAGGTTACACTCTTCATCAAATCACAGTATTTTAAACTGAATGCATTTTGTGCCCTCAAAATATAAGACATGATTCTATGGCACAGCTTACACTCATACCTTAAATTTAACACAGCATCAGGATGAAAAACAAAGCTTTACACAGTTGCCCATCACAGAGTCTAGCACCATAAGAAGATAAAATTGTTATTCCATGCTAGGTAGGAAGAATAAAGGAAAAAATTGCAGGGAAGTAAGAGACACAAAAAAGGTTACTGAAGAGATGTGGTCTGCAAATTAAATATACTTAATACAGCAAAAGAATTACAACCTTCTAACTTTGCTGATGAGAGCGTCACTAATTTACCTTGATCTTATTATCACCTCCCCTACTATGTTTCTAGCGCACACTACATCCATGATTTCCTATATTTAGCATTATTATCACATTTACCTATTTTAATGACTTCTGCTTATTTGGAAAGGGCTAGCAGATGATAGTTCTTGTTCTTCCAAATGAGAAACGTATCTTTTAAAAGCATAATTTGAAATTTACAGATAAACGAGTAGAAAAACTTACATCCATTATCAACTCTACAAGAAGTACATGATATTTTATTCTTATTTTAGTATGCTCAAGTGACCTACACTGTCCTCCATCCACAATCAATCGAAACACTTCTTTGTATTCAATTTACAAAAAAGAACATCCTAACTAGCTATTCTGGCTGCATCCACACCGCCATTACAACCTCTAACAACAAGATCAAGGACAAATTTGTCAGGATATGGATAGAAAGCAACTTCCAGGGTTATTCCCACCAGGCAGTGCTTGAGAGAGAATGGTCTGAAAGTGTTTCCAAGGCACTTTCCCACACACTTCTGCAACTCCTCTACAGACTTACAGCAAAACTCCCTATTTCCCAGCATCACACTCATCCAACAACCACCACAGAGCAGCACTCTTGCACTCTGTGGTCAGTGTTCATATCCAAAAAATCTCGGTAAACACCACAAACGCAGAGCTTTTGCTTTATTAAGGTTGTGTCACCACCATGAGCTGAACTTCGAGAGTTGGTGGGTGTGTTGCAGTAACTACACAACCCACAGCTCTTGTGTTCTCAAGGTGGTGCCATCCACCAGGACCGCAGAGCAACCTCCTGCAGAACCACTCACTGAAACCAAGAAATTAAGGGCCATCAAGCAGCTGACTCCCCAGCACTGACCTCAGCCGGGCAACACACTACCAGCACCTCAGACAAGCTCCAAGGCCACGTCCTTCAGCAGAAGTAATTCTCATCCAGCTTCACTTCATTTTCCAGTGGAAGGAACGGGTCTGACTGAGGGATCTGACTGAGGCACTGACAATTTGAGATAAGCAGGTCAGGCAAAGACAGGCCTTGTGGCTTGGACTGGACCCACAGCAGGACTTCTCAGGAGCATTTTCTCCCGCATTATGAGCCCTCCAACCCAGGATACAGCATTTTCAAAGGGAGAAAACCTGCATCAGCCCTGTCACCTGACTCATCAGGACACCTTGTACTCCACCAAACAAATGGGAGAGGATGAGGAGGAGTTCAGGTAGAATCTCCACAACACCAGGATGACAAATGCATGAAAAAATGTCTGGGAAGCTGGTGACTGGTAATTCCCACAGAAGGCTCAGCTTGGGAGGTGCATAAGGAGTAGCTATAATGCTGGAAGCTACCAGACCAGCAGTCAGACCTACCTTTCCATCTCCACTTTGCAGGACGATGACACTATACCCAGCTGCTCAGATTGACCAAAAGCATGTGGTCTGAGATTATGTCCTACGATTGTGACCTGGTTCATTAAAGCTATGGCCTTGATTTCAAAATTATGATCTCAAAATTACTTCTACTAATGAACTGTTATGGTGGAAGAGTTAGCGAAGAGATGACTTAGGAGAAAAAATTAGAAACTTAAATTCTACAGAAAATGTAAAGTGTATCCTGTTGTTGCATAACTGTTCTGAATATCAATAATTATTTAAAATACATCCACTTCAGATGTCTTCAGACTCCAACAGTTTTAAAATCTCTTTGCTTGACGGTAGTATTAAAGCATAAGGGAAGAACTCCTTTAATACAACTGACATTTTAAAAACCAAAAGCAGACACTATTTGTGTACTCAACCTTCCACTGAAGAAAACCAGCCATATGCAAACACTCTATACAACAGTGCTGCAACACATGGAATTACTTACTTGCACTAAACCCTCATTTCAATAATAGTACTTTTCAGATTATTTTTTAGTTAAATGACAATTTTCTACATATAACAGAAAAACAGTCAAGCAGCCTTCTTTCTATTCTTCTAACAGAATCTAAAGTATACAGCATGTGAAACTATTTTTATAGATTATAAAGGAAAAGATAACAGACAAACATAGAGCATTCATGTTTACTATGGTTACCTGAAGTTGCTGTTCCTTGAACATATCTGGATGGGGAGAATTGAGAATATCATCTGCCAACTGTGCTTGGCTGTCAATATTAACTGGGGTTGTAGCTTTGCTACACAAGAACTTACTGAAGATCTCCCGAGCTCTGTAAGAAAGCTACAGAAAAGAAATGTTAAATGTATGTTGGTTTTAAAACTGTATTTTTAGCTAGGCATTTCTTACACTGATATATTTCACCCAAAAATAGATAGCCACTATTCTTTGATATATGTATTCTTCATATATCAGCTTTTGTTAGTTTTAGGCACATAAAAAGGGGTTTTCCTTTAAAATTAGAAATATTCATCAACCATTCCTTAAGTGGTAAAAGTTGTCCTCCAAATAAAAATTAAAATAATCAAGCAGTGAAGAACAGCAAGTATTTTTTAAAAAGGAGAGTAGATTTTTTTTAGATTTTAGACCTTTTACATAACAGTAACTATTTAAATAAATCCTCTTAGATTGAATTTCTAGAAGTGAGAAAAAGTAAATACATATGTGAATATTTACAGTCAAAATCATTCATTTTTAACTTGTTTACTTTGAAACACCCACATCATGAAAATAATGAAAAAAACACAAAGCTGAGCCCACAGTCCTCAAAGGTGGTGTTCAGAAAATCCATTGTTTGAAGACAGAAGAAAGTAGGAGAAAAAAACCTCATTAGTAGACAAAAGAGTTGAGATTTGGAAAATTAAACTGTTTCCACCACATAAACCTGAATAGATTTGGCTGTGATATAGACAGAAGCATTGCCAACCTGTACAAAGCTCAAAATTCACCCAAACTGCCCGACCAGTGTAGGATTCCCTCAAAAGGATGAGACGGAGATTCCCATAATTTGTGAACAAACGTGAGAGCACCACACTTAGAGCAGCAGATAATCTAAGTTATTTAGAAACACAGTTTTGGTTGGTGGAGGCAGTCTAGCTAAAAGAGTGTAAGAAGCCTCTCCTCGACATGTTCAATTAACTTGCTCTGCACTTCCATGCACTGGGCTACCACTGCTGGCCATTTCCAACATCCAGGATACCTTACCTCATTCTTAGAGAGCTTCCTCTGCACTTTGCTGCAGTTTAAATATATCCAGCATCTTAAATTTCGGTCATCCACCCCTATTTTAGTGATGTCACAGTACACAGACCAAGCACAGCTCCATTAATTTCTACAATCTTGAAGGAGTAATAATTTTGGAAGAAGCAATGCAATGTACTGAAATACAACATTGACTTACCTCTTTTTTATCATGTGCAGGTACATGGTTAAAATATTCACAGGCCTGCCAAAATAGAATATTTTCTTCACTAAATTCTTTCCGTAGAAATTCCTAGGGGAAAAAATAAGCAAATAAATAAATGTCTCAAAGAAAAGTTACTTGCCAGCTTAAACAACATATTTATAATGCTTGGAAAGTTTGCATAAAGGTAGCTTTTCAATCAGTCTCACAGCCCAGTTTTCCTCTACAGTAAAAATCAATGTACGTCCAATACATACGTAGGGCTTCCCCTCTTTCTCGTGGTTTTTTAAATGTATATAACTGAGAAGAATCCAGCAAGTTACAATCAAATGATATGCAAGTACAAAGTTTGAAATGTCATGCTAAGTAGTGCATAAACCAGTGAACAAACTTTTAATAAAACTTTAAATATTTCATAAACTACATTTTAAAATGACATTGTAAACTGTCTGTCTTTAACTGCAGTTCCACTGATGTAACAGAGCAGATGTTTATCAAGCAATGCCCATAAGCAATTCTGGATTCATTCCAGTATCTCTCTGCATCACATGGCAACTACAAAAGAAAAATCTTTTATCGCTGTATGGTGATGTGGTTACATGGTGTCTCTTCGGAAAATACTCACTGAGATGAAAAAAAATATATCTCCCAGTACAATACACAATAATCAGGAAATTTATATTACAGGATTCTAAAGTCCAAATGAAGACTGGTACTGATTCAGTTGGAAAACTCTACAAGCACAAACTGTCCCATATTCAAATCTGTATAATTCAAAATTCTCTCAGCATCTTAAAAGCATTTTAACCATCAGGGGAAAAATAAAGATATAAAAAAATAACTTGATCCGCCACAACCTTCACTCAATTGTCACATGGGTATCACTGAAGCTTCCTTATCATACAAGGCAGTCTCAGAAAGCTGTGTAAGAAGAATCTCCACAGAAATAAACTTTAGTTTATTTGTGCTTTTCAGATTTACATAGAGTTTAGGGAGTCCAGCTGTAAGAAAGCAATTGAGATAAACTACCATACAGGGAATCTAAATGCCCAAGCAAGCTCTGAATTTAAAGTTCTTCAGATACATCAGCTGAGACACCAAACACATAAAAGACAATCCAGACAGTAGTCAGGGGACATTCCTGCACTTTACGTGTAATTACGTATTAAAAGAGAATCAAGTTAGTGAGCAGGAACCGGAACACAACTTCCTACTTGCCCCTTGGCACATTCCCTGTGAATCCAGAGGCCCTCTCCCACTTGCTTCCTTGTGGCCACAGGGTTTGGGCACAGCTGGCTGTCCAACAACTCAGCCTCACCAGGAGGGCAAGTGGTGCCCCAGCTGGAACATCGGGCAGCCCAGCAGTTGTCACCCATGGCTGGGAGGCTGGAGAGGGTTGGTCTGAATCCCTTGAGAGGGGAACCTCCAAACAGCTCTCTCACCTCCTGGCTGACTGCTCTAAGCAGCAGCTATTATGCAAAGTGTGAGTATTTGCAAAACATGCAAAATCTCTCCTTCGTAGAGAGTAATTCCTGCTCTGTGACAAAGCCGTCCTCAGGAAAGGCAGATGCTGGATCCCAAATGCATCAAGACACTTACTATGGAACCATGAATTAAATGCTGGTGCCTCAACATTAGTGGATACTGGCAGCAATCTGTAACTGCACAGTGTTATGACAACCAGGTTGCAAATAAATCTAAGCAATGGCTCTGGAAATCTCCTGGGCCTCAAGAAAATGGTGGTAGACACAATAAACTTTAACATTCCCTAATTGTTTTTTAAAGTGGGTATTTCTTTTTTGAAGTGTTTATAAAAAGAAGTTCTAATTAAAATAAAATGAGGGGGAAAAGTAAAACTTTCAGAATATCCGAGGCTGGCTTTTGCTAAAATGAAAGTATCTTTCACCTTTTAATCTGAAAATTTATTAAAATGATATGAACTAGTTCTTACATTTTTAATGTAAGTTTTGAACTAAAATAGCAGTGAAAAATTAATGGAGCAATTTTCTAAGTGTACTGAAGGCTTACAAGTAATTAGAAAAATCAACTGAACTTCCAGTAGCAGGCTCACAAATTACATCATTTTTCAGATGGACTCTAACAACAGATCAGAATTGTAATTTTCCTTCCTGACAAGAAGTCTCAGTATTAAAGCAGAAACGCTAATAACTCTCAGGCTACTCTGCTAAACCAGGGAACATAATATCACGGGTGTATTATTTTGTTTTCTTCTTCTCTGTTTCCTCAAACAGCTGTTCACTGTAAATGTGGGGTTTTGGGTTCCCCCTACCAGTTAACATGGAAGTCTGTTTGCTAACCACTGTCACATCTTAATACTTTTTTATCAAGCAAAAGAGTCTGAGTTACTGCAGATTCCAATAATCTACCTCTCCTATACCACAGGTTTCTTTATATTCTCATTGGGCAGCACAAACTGTCCCTCTGTAACACATTCAGAATCATCAACATACTCTCAGTGCAACAAAGCAAAAGTACATACCCTCAGTTTCCTTGCATGCAAAACAGAGATGATGCTGTTTACAACTTCATAAATGTGCTGTGCAGAACAGTATTTATGTATTGCAAAGTATTTATGCTTTGCAAATACTCAACATTATTCCTTCAAGTTGCAGCTTTAACCATCCGTTGCTCTTAGCTACCATTACTACTTCCAAAATGTATTTCTAAAAACCTTTTTCAGGAAATTAAGCCACTTTATCATTGAAAAAATCTTCTATGTGGCTTCCAATGTTTCAGTGGAGATAGATGTGAATAGTCACCCATTCTAAGGAAACTACCAAAAGTACTTCCGTCCTCTTGTACAAAGGCTATAGATACAAAGACAGCATTTTACAAAATTGGGAAGCTTTCTGAAAGTTCCCAGACAAAGCCAAATGTAGCTTCCATTTTCACTTGAAACTTCCGCTGTGCAGAATGCATGGCAATCTGCATATTACTATGAACTCTTACTTAACTGTGAACTCATGTAAACTCAGAAAGATGCTCAGATAACAACTGAGCATGAATGAATTCCTGTCTCTTGTCCTGTGCAAGGACAGTGTCAAGAAAAAAAAAAAGAAAATACAGGAAAATTACTGTGGCAGTACCAGGTATTTTGAAAAGCCTCTTGCTGTCCCGCAAAACTCACCGAAAAATATTTAACACCAACAGAATCCTGAAGAAGACGCTCAAAGGAAACAGCCCAGCTTGCAACTCTCCTTTCTCGCAGTCGCCGGCAGCTCTGCACGCTGGGAAGGCTGGCATTGCTGCTGAGGCTGTTTTCACTGATGCAGTCTTTCAATTCAGTGCTATTCAGCTCTGTTAATAAAGGAAATTAAATCTGTCAGTAAAGTAGTATTCACTTTTACTCTTCAACATCATTTACTTGACTCATCACACCTTATCCTGCTCAAGCTCACAGTGGTGCAGATATCTAAATATCCCTCTCCATTTTTATTATGAGCACCTCCATAGAGAAAAACACTCCAAACACCTCTCAAGTTTCTTCAGTTCCACTGCAAAGAAAATTAAATGAGTGTCCTAAAAGCAGTCCTCTGACAGAAGCAAAAGGGGCAGGCCCAAAACAAAACCTTATTTTTTGTTCCACAAAATAAAATACATTTTCCTGTTGATATTTCTGACCCTATGGACTGCACTCCTTCATAAGATTATCCAAGGACAGTTGACCTTCAAGAACCCCCTGTTCACCAGAATGTGGTCAAAAAGCTACTTGGTGATAGGAGACAGCAAAATTTCATATACACTTCAATTGGTAGAGACAGGAAATCTGTGAAATTTACATGGAAACACAAGATTCCATTTTATACTGAAAATTTAGGAAGGGAGTCAATTGTGGAAAAGAACACTAAGGCAAATGAGCTAGTAAGGGATGTCTTCCTCATCCACAGGAAGTAGAGGCATCAAACCATAGATCCTCAATTTATTATGGTTTCTGATAAAAACAGGGATCCCTTCCAGACTCCAGCCAACATACTGGAATAATCTACAGACCCCAAGATGAGAAATTACCATATTCTTTAGATCTTGGAAAAACAGAAGTGATTTTGTATTCTGAGAAACAAATTAACAAGAAGCCATAGAGAATTCAGGGAAAAACAAAAAACCCCTTGTGTAGCAGCCTAACAACTTCAGGTATTACCCCTAGATCATCTTCACTGAATGTCAGCAAATGAAATATGGAAGCAAAAAAATATCAAAGTGACCATTTGTTCACAGAAGTAGAAAGGGGAAAGAAATGGCTGCTCTAAGTAAGAGAAGGAACTGCTTACAACAGGGTTCTATTCATGGATTTTTCATTTACTTCTTGCACACCCATTTACAGGATGGTCCCTCCACCTCCCAGTGTACACAAAGGTAAAACTGGTAATGCTGAACTCACAGCTACACGCTACAGAGGTGATGTAAGGTTTACTTGTGGAGACACAACTAAAGCCTGAGCTATCTGGTCTGATCTCCATGCTTTGAGCAGGACAAGTTGCACACAGAGAGATGCCAAACTGAATGAGAGTCTTTGAAGAGATGAAAAAAATCACAGACATCCAATTATTTGAAAAATTTGAAGTAACAGATGTGAGAAAATAATACCATCAAATTAAATAGATATCTATTCAGCAATTTTATGCCAAATGGAGAAGTATGCAGCTCACTAGAAATGCAAGCTGTTTGAGAAAACTGAATTCAGAACCAGTCAGAAATGGACTGTGCTTCACAGGGACATCTTTATGATTTTCCTCAGTTATTCATTTAGACTAACTAAAGAAATGAGTAGTTTCATCCAAAAAACCCTCCTTTATAAGATCTCTCAAGGTCTCCTTTTATGTTAAAAGTATCTGAAAGCCCTTTGCATTTCCAAATTTCATGTTACAAAACATTACAGTTCCTCCCTGGAAGTAAGAGCTTTAATAAAAAGCACCATTCAATAAACAGCTACAAGAATAGGAAAGATTTATAAAGACAGTTGTAAAGATAAGAAAAAAAATTTTAAGGAAAGTTCTGAAAGTTCATTTTTAAACATATTCTTAGCTCAGAAATATTCACTAAGACGAAACAGTTAACCACTCCGAGTTTCTGTAAGCAAAGCTATCTTTTAAGACAAAAATAAAACAAGTAAGACAAAGATACAGAATTAGATGAGGGAAGAACAAAATGTAAGTTTGTATGTTCAACATGGATAATATTTAAGGCTACTAGTAACAAATGAGGTATATAAATAATTTTCATTGTCTAATAACCGTATTAATCAAAGCTAATTACAAAAATTCAGCAAATAATTCCAGATTTTCTTATACAAATATTAATTCACTTTTTCCTTTAAGACATATGAAAAAGCATAACCAAGTCAACTGTTAACTTCATTAGAGAATACCTGTCACCACAGTGAAACTATTGTGAAAGAAGCTAATGTGAATCTGAAGAGAATGATATCTAAATTTATTATCTGAAGTATTTTGCTTTAACTCTGCAGGTGGATATGCTCTATTTTACAGTCCAGGATATAAATAGACACCCACTTCTTGATAGATCTGGAACAGTTTCAGATACTGCCTCACTCCTGGAGGGTTCAATCCCCAGTGTTCTCCAGTGATGAATGATGAAAATTTCTTTGGTCCTTTCAGGCAAAGTCAGAAAGCCAAACTCATCCCACATACTAAACCCCTACTTGGAAACCTGCTTGGCTGACAGAGAGGAATTAGGGAGCAGCCACACCAAGCGCTCAACTCTCGACTGTGGAGTCACAGCGCCTTAGGACTCAGAAGGGATTGGGAAGTGGCAGGCACAGCAGTCATCAGCCAGTCAAGCCTCAGCTCCCTCCCAGTGGCAGGCATTCAATTTCCCTGTGGCAGCAGGGAAACCAAACTGCAATTACAGCCTCCAGTGTTTACACCAGTTGGTAACTGCTAACTACCTTTAATTGCTACCAGCTGCCTGCTCTCTCCAGCTCCTCAGAGTTACACTCCTCTAAACTACACTGGGTTCTCCTTCCTCTGATACGCTGCTGACTCTGGAGATCCCATGAAAACAAATGGACCAAAATAAGACTCTATTTCCAACAACCAAAAAGCTACTGGCACAGGTCCTCCAGTGTGTTAACACAGCATTAAGGGATTACTCATTCCCAGTAAACTGTCTCTGTTCTGGTAGATTTAATTTAGGTAATTCAGACTTTTTTCCAAAAAACACTATTATAATTTATACTTAACTCTGACACAGCTTTGGTTTCCCTTAATGAAAAAATGCAGTCAGTTTGCTTTTAAAATCTGTAGAGCTTTCTGCTGTGGTACCTGTCAACCTAAAAACAATACAGAACAAGGCTGTTTCCCAGAAAAGGCTTGGTTATTCTAGTTTCTTTCACCACCCAGATCATCGGTTGCAATTAAAACAGTTACAGCCTAGTGCACATGCACCATTTAGAGCTGGAGTAAAAGAAAGTCAGATGGAAGGAAAAACACCTGCCCAACTCTTAACATTAGTACCCAATTTATCCAAATGGCACTTAAATGAAGACTGCATAAGCTGTAACTCCTGCTCAACTCCTCTTGCAGAGGAATGTTTCCAATGTAAGAGCTCAGCATCAGGTTTCCTGACTCTCACAGCTCATGCATTCCTAGGTACACACAGCCCACCTTGGAAAGCAGGAACGGAGAGATTTTCCATCTGGGTCACATATTTCATCTAATGAGCCCTCTGTGATGATCATCAGAGGAAACACAGAGTCCTGATTCCCACCCTCAAATGTTCTCACCACAGGGCTGTTGTGCAAAGTGAACTCCTCCTCCTCCCCATAAAGTATTTTAAAAAAGAAAACGAGCAATTGGGTTTCTCAGGATGCCAGAGGAATTTATGTGAAAAATCCCAGCTCTGCCTGGATAACATGGACAACAGTAGTTCTGGGAACTTTCCAAATGCCTGTCTTCCTTTGTTGTCCCTGTTGGAAGCACCAACTCATCTTGCGTTACCTGTAAAAGGAGGCTTCTTCCTCAAACACTCCAAATCCTGGGGACCTAACTTTATTTTTGTTCTCCTTGAAAGCAACCATACCTAGTGAGGAAAAACTACTTTGAGTGCAAACTCATTCAGTTTCATTTACTGCCTTTTGGAAATACAGAACTGACACAGAATGCTATCTAAAAAACTCTCAAAACCCAGTATTTTACAACTTTTGTGTTTACACATTCCACAGAGGGTCTTGGTTTTATTTATTTTACAAAAACAGCATCATGCAAGAAAATACAGGCATTTAATCAACTAAATCTTGAAAGTATTCAGGGTAAGATGGCACCAGAAGTTTTGGTTTAGATAATATAATGCCATAAGACTGAATACAATTAATGAAGGCTATTTTGTATGCATTTGAATGTATTTTGTATACATTTTTCAGCCTACAAACACTTTTTATTGTTGTGAGAAGCTAAGCATATTCCTTGTAATCATCAGAACACATACAATCATATAATTAAGATGTTCTAGTTAATCACTAAATACATTACCTGGATAAAGCTGATAAGAACCACTGTGGTGCCACTTAATCAAATACTTCAAGCCCTTCACTGAAAGCCATCCTTCTGAATCCATACCAAGCTCAGCTGAAACGTCCCGGAACCCATTGGGTGTAGATTAGTCTGACTGTGCAGCACATTGTTCCTCTGCAATTCTGGGATGAGGGATGCTAACACATTTCCCCACAGCAATTCCTGGTAGCCTCTAACATCACTCTAAACAAATTGATTCCTTACCCTGGTGGCTTCAAGCAGAGGGAAGCAATAGTATACTTAACACAAAGCATTATAAAATGCTACATAAATAATTTAAAGAAAAGACCTTTTGCCACTGCTGCTAAAGGAACTTGAATTATTTATGCTACAGTGGAACACAGCTACAGTGAGCACACACCACCAGCAGAACTGACAAATAAGTCATATCCCTGTTAGAGGAAATAATCCATCTGTATCTATAGCGTAAAAAGCATAAACAGTGTTTTATTTTGTACTTCATTGTGAATTTTTTGCCTTACCTTCTTCAGTTACTTTTAAAAATAGTTTTACATAATTTATTACTGCAAACATCAGATTCTTTTCAAAAAGGTCTTTAGAAACACTTTTTCTTATGAAAATTCTTTCCAAGTGACGAACACTAAAAACAAAAATCAGCAGAAACTACAGCAAAGTAGCTTCAAAGAGATGTGCATATAGTATCTGTTAGGCTGAAGTATTTGGAAATAACAGACTTCAGCTTTGTGGAACTGATCTCTGCAGGGAATAGCAGGTAAGAACTGACTCAGACATTCTCACTAGCCCAGATACCTCACCACCTCTGTCTGGGTGATGAATGATGATGGCACTTCCGTCATAGATCCTTTGACCTTAAGGTTTTCCCTTTCTAAAGTGCTATCCAGGTATAAATAGCAAAGTCAGACATTAGCTGGGGACTATTGATCATCCCTGTGACAATTCAGATGGCACAGTGCTCGAAACATCAGGCGCAGCCTGCATGCTGTGTACACACTCCCACTGCTCCCACAGGCAGCAGCAGAGGACACTTTCTGAGGTGGGAAGTAAGAGAAACCAGCTAATTACAGGTCGTTGTAGTAACATAAAATGGTTCCTGTACTCCTCGAGCACAGGTGCCCCAGATCAGTTGATCTACAGCCGTAATCTCGCATCTAAGCATTATTACAGTTTGCATTCTGATTGTCTGCAATTCATTACACAAATCAATTACAGTTAAGAGCTGCCACTGGTCAGCGTGTCTGGCAACAACACTAATTTACACATTTCCTATGCTGCAATACCCAAGTGCAGAGTTTTAGCACATAGGAACATCCCAGCCTTGCACAAGCTGGGATGTAAAATATAAAATAAACACAACAAGGGGTAGATGGTTTCCATAGCCAGGCTCTAGCATAATAAAAGCCGTATGACATAAAGATTCCTTGACTTCGGAAAGAAAATGTACAGAGAACTGTTGTGCCTCCCACCACACTGAAGGGATGTATATAAGGAGTATGCTTTTTACACATGAATTTTCTTCCCAAACTAAAGCTTAACAGCAGTATTTATAGTATCTAGTTATATGTACAAATATTAATATTAATTAGTAATACAAGGCAGAAGAGAAGGTTCTGGACAGATCTTACAGGACCTTCCAGTACCTAAAAGGTGCTAAGAGAGAGCTGGAGAGGGACTTCTGACAAGAGCATACAAAGGATAATGGCTTTAAATTGAAGGAGGATAGGTTCAGATTAGATATAAGAAATTTTTCACTCTGACAATGATGATACCACTGGAACAGGTTGCCCAGAGAAACTGTAGATGTCCCATCCCTGGAAGTGTCAAGGCCAGCTTGGATGGCAGGGGAGCTGGAACAAGTTGACCTTTACGGTCCCTTCCAACCCAAATCATTCTGTGATTCTAGGATGATAAAGATTTAGTCTAGGATGGGAAGTATGCAGTGCTGTACTAGTGGTTACACTGGTGAAAATTTCTTTAAACTAGACATATCCTAAAATGTCTTGGTCTGTAGATCTATTTATGTATTAGTGAGTTTAAGGAAAACTGAAAATATTTCAGTGCTGTGACATACTCAATGAAAGTAAAAGCTAGAAAATGTAATTCATACATGAATCAGAACTTTTTATTCCATGCAGCACCAAATGAATTAGGAACTTATTTAATTTCACTTTTTCTGGTTACAGTCTCTCTAGCTCCTATTTTTTCCAACCCACTATCTTGGTATTTAAGCATTGATTCAATATTATCCAATATAGTTCAACTACCACTTTTTGCACAAATTATAGCCCTTCTTAAGTAGCATTTAACAATGAAGAGAGAGTTTCTGTTAAATTCTGAAGTAGCTGAAAAAATAGGGAATACAACTCAGCAGAAAATCGTACATAACTTCTTGGCTGCTCTTTTGCCTCTGCGACCTTACACGGCCCTTAGATTTCATGAAGAATTAATTGTGAAAAGGTTACCTACAGTTTTGGAATAAGATACAAAAGTCATACTGACACAACTGAAAATAAGTGGAATTTTTAAAATAAATTTTCAGCGGGAAGAACAAAAAGACTGAAATTATTATTGTGTGAGTACTATCACAAGAATTTCCAAGTTTGGATAAGCAACAAAATAACTTTCATTAACACAGAACAAGAACCCTTATGGAGACAAGACAAGTACATTGCATTTTATCTAAAAAAAAAAAAAAATCAAATTTTTGATTTGATTGTTTCAAATCAAAACAACTCAGCAATTATATACACAAACAGCAACTATATACACAAACAAAAAGTCTGTGGTCTGTTTTGATTTTTGCATGAAACAGGTAATGTGTGGGGGGAAAAAAATATGTATTTTTCCCAGAAAAACATAGCCTACATTTTAGAAATAGAAAGCAGAACAAACACTATTATTTTCTGGTCTGTTGTTTTGTCACTTTGCAGACAAGACAGATACAACACAGAGTCTATCTTCTCATCCAGACAGAAGTATAGTAAAGCATTAGACTGTGTCAGCAGTAGAGAAGGAAAATATCTGACAAAGTCAGCCACTGGAAAATGGCTCCAGCAAAAGGACCAAAACACTGATGTTTTTCTCAAGTGTCATTTTAGTCTTGCAAGGAATCAGAAATTAGGACAAGAAAAGTTTTGTAAATAGTATTGCTAATTTTCATTTACATTTGCATGTAATAGTAAAAAAATTATCCTTAGCATTCCAAATATTTTTTCCAATTTCACTGCACTGCAATTTTCCAATTTCACAAGCAACATAGCTTGTTCCCTTTTGCCCTCTCTATTTAATAAAATTGTCTTGTAATGTTGTCAAAGAATAGCAAATGCAAAAACATGTGAGTTTCTCTGCAGGATCAAGTGAACCAAGTCGTGCCAGAGAAGACAAGGAGAAAAGCCATCTCCTGTATACCCTGCACTACAAAAATTCCTTTATTCCATTAAGGAAGCATTTTTAAACTGTTTCAATTAACTTCAAAGCTTCAAAAAAATCATCTTCTAATGTTTAACAAAGAGTGGACATCCTTTAAAACATTAAAGGCATGTTAAAATCAAAACAAACAAGCTTATGTGCAATAAAGAGGAGTTTACTTAGAAGAACTCCAGAAGTGCAAAAGCTCCATGCTGGGATTTTACAAATATCAAATTACTTACCCCCTTCTCAAAAAGGATCACACTTAAGAAAGTTCAACCTCAACAAATGTACCAATACAGCTTACAACTTAGAAGCTGCAGCATCTCTTCAAAAGCAAACGAAGTAGGTAAAGGACAATAAAACAGAGAATGAGATTTTATCTACCATCCAATTACACAGAAGTCTACAAGCCCTGACTCTGTTATTATGAATGAAGAAGCCTAGTTACAATAAAAATGTGCATATATAAATGTACCATAAAAAAAAATTATGCAAATAAACCAGTGAAAGTATGTGAACATAATCCTGTAATATTTTCACTGGCACAGTTCCCAAAACAGTCACAGAGCTCTGCACCACCTTGAACTTACATCTTGTAATATCTCACATAATTTACCACATATTATGTTGCTTAATGTGGAAAATTGATTATTTTTCATTATAAAAGTAAAAACAAGCTTCAGCTTACCTCCATCAGAAACAGTTGCTGACTGCAATAAGAAAGAAAAAAAGAAGTGTTACTGAAGTTTCATGGCAAGTATCAGAAATCTTTGAGCTTCACTTAGTATTTGCAGTGTTAGCTATTTTTACCATCTTATTAATAACATAATATTAGAGAGGAAATTCTAAAGAACCCAGGTGTTATTTCTCACAGGTGTTTTCTCCCCACCATGAAATTAACCCCAGGCCTTTCAACCATTACTGTCCAGGGATTTGATCTCACTAATATTTACTGGAAGGTTTCTTCTGTGGTAGCTACACTGCTTCCAAAAGTCCTTAGATGGGCAGAGACAATCGGTTGGTACTTGTTACAAAGTACATACCTAAAACTGACCTGCAAAGACTTAAAATGGGAACAATACCTCATGCACTTCAGTTTGCTGTAGTACCTGGAGATATGTGTCATTAAAATGAAAATTCATTGTTTTGTCAGTCAGATGACTGAAAACTTTCCCTGTCAGTCACTTGTGACTGCCACAGACACAAAAGGATGTTCAGTGTTTGCCATAAGCTAGAACTAACTTCCAACAAGAACTCCACACCACCTCTACCTGTATTGTACATCAGATTTTCAAGGACAATTAGTATTCTAGTGAAATATTGATGTTTATGTGCTGATCTGCCCTAAACTTTTCAACTTTGATCACAAATTACCTCAAGGCATCTAACACCTCTGTAAATCCAAGTAGTGACCATTTCCCAAATAGGTACTCCAATGATTGAACCTTGACACTCAGCTGAGTGTAGTCTGGAGGACAAATGATTTTTAGAGTTCAGTTTGTGTTGATTTTTTAATGACTTTTAGAAAGTATTTTTATTTCAGTTTGGGGAATCAAGAAAGTGTCCTTGAACCTTTAGGGAACCTTCTAAATAGACATAAAGAAACTCTCTTCTTTTGTACGGCTCGCTAAAAAGTCAGGAAAGAATGCCCTACAATATCTACAACTTCTTCAAGATCAGAAACACACAGAAGAAGAAAAGCACAAATATATACACAATTCAAGCTAACAGCTACCTCTTCATAGCTGGTGTTTCTCAGCCTTGGCACCAAACACTCCCACTCTTCTTCAAAATCCACAAAAACCTTTAGTAATATCTTCTCCTTTCTTTCTTTCACTGCAGGCTCTCACACTGCTGTTAACACTCTCTGAAGAACTTGTTATGAACTGTTGTGGCCTCACCATTCCCATCACCACCAGAAGAGGATCTGATCTAGCCTTTGACACAAGTATTCTGGGACTTTCAAAGTCTTAACTAACCTCTATTGACATCATTCCCCTGGTGCTAGTTCAGATAAACACAAATACATCTCTCAACAAAAAGATTTTAAAATTGAAAAAATGGTGACACTTCTTGCTTAACTACATAAATGCTTCTGGATCTGTGAAGCATAATAATATAACAAAAAGTATATCCCAGCATCTCCCTCTAATAGCTTTGTCTCAGGTATCAAAAACATAGTTCTGGTTACAATTCCTCAGTGGGGCTGAGGATATATTTTCTATTCCTATTTTGCACATAAGTCTAGTGATCATGTTATGCATTCAGAAGCCATAACTTAATTCATGTTCGTAAGTTAGAAAATTTAATTTGCATTACTGAAATCTGGTTTATAAATGTGATTGCTTCTAATTTCTTAGTTACATCACTGTACAGGACAGTTAATGAATAAACAACTTCAATATCATTTCTCAAAGAATGAAGAAAAGAATGACTCAAAGTAAGGTAATAGTATCAGTTTACACATTAGACAGAAAAAAAAATCAAAGTATTTTCAAAATATCTGTATTTTAGGATTGGTCATTTACTTTGTCAGCTTTCGTTAACCTAGATTCAAACACCAAGTACAATTCTTCATCTTTTGAAAGGTATGAAGCAAAATTAATAGGATTTTCATGATAGCAGGAAGAATATTCATACTATTTATGTCAAAAACTGGGAAGTTAACAACTATAAAATATCATTTTAAAGGGAAAATGGTGCAATTTCATAGAAAAGCTCCATTATTAATGAGAGTTTTATCTCAGTCAACTTAGCATAAGTTAATGCAGTGAACTTTCTACACACCATGGGTTGGTTTTGTGTGTTTATTTTAAACGCTTTGTCTACTGCATGTTACATTACATGTATTAGCATCTTAAAATCTCTCAAAGAAAGGCCTTAATAATTTTTATGTTAAAACATTTTTTAAATGCACCTATAGGAGGAAATATATTTTACATTACAGAGTCACTAAATACACCTATCATGTTCCAAGCATTATCCATTTATTTCTACAGATCACAGAATAAAATCTATTTTAAGAACAGTTCTTTAAATTCATCTATGTAACTAAATCCACCAATTCAATAAAACCACCTAGAAACTAAAGCTTGCAATTACTGTGTTAGAATTCACAGTAATATGTTTCAACTATGTTTTTGAGTACTTAGAAATCTCAGTATAAACCTGTCAGAAATTGCATGTAGTCCACATTCAGACAAAGAACTTTCTCTTCTAAACTGTTCAGCTGAAACTTGTCTAGATTTGTCTTTGAAAAGTATAAGTTGCAAGACCAGATTTTTTTAAATACTATGATGATCTCATTTTGAAAATACACTTGATGTTGGGGGCTGTTTTTCATTCTTCAGCACTCATGTTTCCCACCACTGGAGGCTCTTCAGGACAAAATTTGATCTACTACACCTAAAAAGTTTGGTTATTTGATGAAATTTAACACTACACACATATTAAGACCCACCTATTGAAAAGCATATGTGTCAGAAAGCTGTAAAATTGAACAGCTCCTGTAGGTAGTCGTTTCTGAAAGAGGAGGAAGGACAGGGTATGACTCTGTGCCAGTCAGGGCTAATGTGAAGATTTTTTTTAAAGTATTTAAGCATTTAATTCCAAATGGCAGAACACATATGTTGTGAATGTATATATGAACTACCATCCAGAGATAAAATCTAATTGCATGAAACCATCAAATCTTTCACAATCAGGTAAGAGCTGAAATAAGTTCTTCAAATTGCCCCGGTTACGAAATTGGTTTAGGAAAAAGGCCATGGTATATGCCAGGAGTCTGATTTATTTAAAAAATAAATCTAATTTAGGGAAGCTAAAATGTCTTCCAGTATATCCCTTCATGGGAACTCTGCCTGCTCATCTAGCTGGATTAGCAGCTGAGTTACACAGACACAAACACACACACCCCACAAAGCTGGGGGATGCAACTCTGTTCCACGGACTTCAGGGCAGGATCTTGATCCTTGTGATTCAAGAGAGAAGCTCAGTGCAGGGCCAGCAAGCTGAAGAGTGGCTTCCCAGTTACTATACAGCATAAAAATGCTCTAGGTCTCTGTAAACTGGCAAATGCTTCAGTACATACTTGATAGCATAAAGTTCTGAATAAGAGAAAACATGTTGTATTTCCCTTTGCATCATCTCTCTTTGCTAGGTGGAAAAACCAGAAGGGCCCGTGAGCTTTTGATGTTGTGTTCAGGATCTGCTTGCAACAAATGTAAAAGAATTTAAGCTTATAATAATTATCAGGAAGAACACTACTTTGTGAGTACCTAATTTTTTTCCAGAATGGAAGTAGACAACACAGTACTTTGCATCAACAACAAGGTACAAAGGGAGAGAGGGCATAGAGGAGAATAATTTATAATGCTGGAAGTTCATAAGGTTGGAACAGGCTACATCGTTTAGCTTTCATGGCCTATAACCTGCTAGATGTGTGCACCACTGCGTGAAGCTTGTCTGATGACATCTTTCAGGTGACAGAAACTCTTATCCACTTAGTTCCATCTTACATGTTCCATTTTACATGGATCAGGTCCCAGGGAAGAGACTAAGTACTGTCAAATTCTGCCAAAACAACATCACGCGGAAAACCAAAAAATACCCTACCCATGGCCCGGACATTATATTGAGCAAATAAATCCATGTGTACAGACTACTCAGGTAACACAATACAAAAATGTCCTTTTACTCCACCTCAAGATTTGTCACTCAAGTCAAAGTCATGCTCAAATACTGGAGTAGAACAAAGGGAAAGAGGGGGATACTGGCAGGGGTGACACACACTGGGAAATGACAGGCCTTAGCAATAAAATGGAGCAAAATGAAATCATCTGTGCTATTATAGTGGGGGTGAGTGCCTTCCTGAGTCAAAAAGACATCTCTGTTTCCCACTCCTCCTGAGAGTAAAATCTGTAAGGAGAGTGAAGATGTATTTCTCTCTCCTATTCTAATGATGACAAAATCACGGACTAAACAGAAACATTTATTCCTTTCCTGGGCATCCACAAAGATGCAGAATAAAAGGGATTAAAAATGACCTCTCTGTTGCCTTTCAAAAGCACACTTTCTTCCAATACAGGCATCGACTTCTTGCTGCATCCGAAGAATTCTCTGACTGCTGCCAGAGTCTGTTACTTACCCGGTACAACATCACTTTACACACTATTTTACTACAGTCTGTAAATTAGCCTTTCAGGTTAGAATAGCACACCTAGCTCCACCAACCTTCTAAACTAATTTCCTCTAAAATATGATTTCAGTATAGAGAACAACTCTAGAAAATCTGTTGGGTTCTGAAGATTTACAGGCTGAACACAAAGAGCCAACTTTCAAACATTCTGTCACTTATCTCAGGAAAGCCTATTACTCAGTTGACCATCTGCTTGCACCTAGCTTTGTTCAAACTCCTTCTTGAATTGCCTAAAGCAACTTCTCCTTTTGCCAAGGTATGAATTATGAGCAAATCCCAAGGTCTTCAGTCACATTACTCCAGGATTTACATGATAAACATATATTTTTAAATATATTACAGCATCAACATAGTTCATGCCATGAACTCCAGTATTCTCTGGGGGGGAGATCGTGTCTCAAAATATGGTATATACAGTTCTAACATTTTAAATAAAAAATAAAGCCATATTACTCATCAATTATTGCTAGATTTTCCTTCTAATAAATAATCTCAAACGTACTTCTCATCTATAAAGTAGCATAACATTACAGGCTTTTTATCCTTGTTTCAAAATATTATTGCAATTAATTTCATGATTAAGAATTCTTTGAGAAGAGTGCCCCTTCAGAATGCCACTTAAAGGAGGGCTATTACACAATTTCACTTTTCAATTCTCTACCACCAAACTGCATTTATAACAGTTAACACAAAAGCATTCTGTATGTAAGAGTTCTGAAGAAAAAAATAGTGTACACCTACTGTACAATAACTTTACTGAATAGATTCAGTATGTTTTTGTCAAATAATTGAATCTATTAAAACAACATATGAAGAATAAATGATGTGACATTTGGAATTCCTTTAAGAAATAAATGTTCAACTTTTTACCCCAAACAAAACCAATCCTATCACATATAAACACAGTGCCTTAAGTTCCAAATCCATCCCTAAAATTATTTTTATAAAGATATATGCAAGATATATACACTCTTACCTAAAGATATAACATTGATATAATGGTACAGAAAGCATATGCAAAATACATTGCACATAATTAAAAATAGGCACTCATTATAAACATACTGGGTTTTTAGCTTTATACATATTGGACATAGTTCGTAAATACATATCAAAATCTCAGTGTTAGTTGGATTACAAGATTACTTTTGTCAGAGAATAAAACCCAATGTTTTCATTTACAAAGGAATTTTAACTCAAATACTTTAAAGTAAAAAAGCTTAAAGGCTAAGCAAAAAGCATTCTGAAGCTGATACCACTCTTCTATAATTTCTTGCCAATAACAATAGCCTATTCTAATTTCTCACTGCAACAATGCCTTGCTTTAGCTAAATATAATTCATATCACTTACCCGCTCTTCATAAGAAACAGCAGTTATTTTTCCTAGCAGTACTCTTCCTAAATTCATCTTCACTTAATATGGAAAAAGCATTTCCTTAACACGTCGGCTTCCCAAAGATTAAACTAAAAAATTCAACGCTGTTCCATGCCTGTACATGCCAGTAAAGTTTAAAGGCATTTCGTATGAAGTTCTATTTTACTCCCTTTATGTTACCAATAGCAACAGGCCAATGCAGGAAGCTGTGGTTCGTCAGGGATTCAGATTAGATCTCAATTATCTCTCACCAGAAAAGCTCGATCATTTTATATAAATCATGCTGATTGTATTTTAGAACGTTTCCTATAACAAATCAGGAAATAAAATGACGCTGAACTGTGTGATAGTCCTGTATTCAATAAAACAGATTTCCAAGACAGTTTCCAAAAAAACACTAGTTAATCACCCTAACATTAGTTACAGAAACATTTACATAGTAAACCACTATTTTCAGAGGTTTACATAATGCAAGCCAGAACAAAATAGGACCTCAAATGGTCCATTCTGCTTAACTTTTCAGTGGTTAACACTATAAACTGCACATAAAAATCCGCAATACAAGGAGACTTGGCATATTTCATTAAACCTAGCAATAGCCTCTTGTCACTAAAGACAAAATTCTTCTTTCAGAAACCAACTGCTGTTCTGCCCTTCCTCCCTCACAACCTGAACCTGTGCTCAGCTGATGTCAAGAGAGTTCTGTGCACAAAGCCTCAGGAACAGAGAGCAAAATAGGCTCCTTGTAATGTAAGAGGGAAGTGCAATTTACTTGCCTGTGACAGCGGTGTTTTCAAGAGACTCTATATGGAAAGTACAGCATTTCAGGAAGTTTGCTGCTGTCCACAACAGTGATAGTACCTAAAGCATTCACTGCTGTTACTTTTAAAGCAATGAGAACACAATTTTCTGCTAAAAAGAAACACCAGAATTGCAAACTGGGAGTGATTAGTGGGCATTTTTATGCTAGTGGGATGTCCTTAAATCCTAGGTGGACGTACCAGTAGTTATTCAGGAAAGAGGAACTTTCTCCCTTGTTCAGTGAAGCATGTGGAACCCCCCACATCCATACAGTTCCTAGGCTGAGCCCCTAATATACAAACAACCCCGTGAGGAAGGCGAATATTACTTGGAACTTCTTATAAAGAGAGAAAATGAGCAAAGAGAAGAGCCTTTACTTAAGATTCCATGGTGAGACTGACTTGCAACAGCCAGTATGTAAAAGTCTGCACATCTTCCCATTTTTGCATTTAGGATGAAGAAGATTTGGTTAACATAAAAACTCAATCTTCTCAATTTAATTTACGGTGATCAGAGAAGAAATTTAATCCAATTGCAGATAAAGCCTATTTTAACTATAATTTTAGAGTCATAAGCCAATTGTTGTGATGGACAGTGAATTTTTTGATTGATTACTTGTTTGAATAGGCACACCACCGCAGTAATAAATGTTCCTAAAAGTATTTAATACTATGACAAAATGCAATGGAAACAAATGGGTGGGTAGACAGGAAGAAATGTGTTTTAAAAATTAAAAATTACACCCTCCATTATTCTAGGATTTCAGAAGCAAGTACTCTGTGATACTTGCACAGATGAACAGTTTTACTGTGTGCATAAGTATTCAAAACATAAAACTTCATAAAGAAAAAAAATGCCAGAGCTGTTTAAATACTGCATTTTGTTTGACACTAAACCGAGTGGGATGCAGAATGTATTTTCATTGTCAATACTTGAACCAAATAGCAACACCATTAGAAACAGTCAGGTGCATAATAATCCTTACAATGGATGAGTAAAAATCACAAATGGATCAGAAATGCTTGAAGAACTTTCCTGTGAACACTCCTTTGGGGTAACACAAAACAGGACTTTTATCAATAGCACTTATTCAACACTCAACCTTAAATCCTCTAGGAATCACCTAGAAAGATCAAAAGTACTAGTACAATTTTAACAGGTGAGAAGGTTACCCATAAGAAGGAGTATGAGGAAAATACCCCACATGCAACAATGGGATGTAGCTGCAAAACCAGCAGCTCACCAGAGCAACTGCAGTGAACATTGTTGGGAACGCTGTGGGTGGGCAATGTTTTACACATTCTAGGCACTCACACTCGGCATTATAAACCTAATAATCCCTTCGTTTAAACAGACATTTAGAACTGTTGATTTTGTTTCACTGAACTAAGCATTGCATGTCCACATTTTTTCCATACAGCGACTCCACTAACACTGAAAAAGAACCTCTACCAATTAAACAGCAGCAGTTAATGATCATGGCTATGAAGTGTCATGTGGCACTGAAAGCCCTTTAAAAAATTCATATCCCTCTACATTTTCACAGCTTATTTCAGCAGCTACAGATATAAAATCTTGTGATTTTGTGTAGCATATTTGTAAATCAGGCAGGCAACTGAGAGGTCAAAGGTCAAAAGCAGAAGGAATGTTAATTTGCAAAGCTATTAATGGAAAGTGTTAAAATATGGTACAACAGCTTTAAAAGCCTTATTCAGATACACCAAAGACGACATTCGTAAACCCACATCCATCTGCTTAGAAGCTAAACTGTGGGAAGGGGTAGCGACCCCAGATAAAGTTGATCTGTGTTTCTCTCCTACCCTCCCTCCACTTCCTGCTCATATTTTCTTTTGTACATTTGTTTTCAGAGCAGAAAAAGCTGAAGAGAAAGGCAGAATGACAGGGAGCCTGGATAAGTTTTAACTTGTCAAAAGATGAACAGGATTTATTATATCCCTGATTCCTAAAAGAAGAAAACACACACAAAAACCACCAGGCAACCAGAAGGAGGCAATCCCCTGGATCAGCTCCTCATCACATAGAGTCCTAAACTAAATGTGACATTGGCAGAATGCACCACCAAAAATCTTAAATCTCATCAAGTATTGATTTTTTAACGTCATATTAAAGTAACAACTATTTGCATGACAGCCACATGTTAAGAATATGATTTACCTCACTGACCCCAGTTACTGAAATAAAAAGCAGGAGCATCAAAAAGCCTACACAAAAATTAAGAAAACTCTGCCATAAAATAAAAAGTTTTTTCCCCTAACTTTCCAAATTTCCTGTAATCTGTCTAAATATATTTTTGTCAGTGATTTGTCAGCTACTCAACAATAAACAGACCCCATATGTGCTACTGATGAGGAAAGATTCTCTCATTTAGAACATTGTGGATTCCCTCTATGAATTTTGAAATAAGAGTCCTCCCTATTCCAATGCAATATTAACAAAAATATTTTGAAGCCAAACTAGCTGGAACTTGCTCGTGTATAAATAACTGAAGTAGAAGCTGCCTTGTCAAACACTGAGACTTCCCCTACAGTAAATCCCGCGAAGCAAAGGGAATGATGCAAAGGACTGCTCCGAGTGCCCTCTGCTGTCTGCGGCGCTGCTCAAACTCCCGTGCACGTTTTCAAGTGCTAAGTTCAAGGCTTGCCATCCAGAAAAACAGTCTAAAAACAAATATTTGGTTCTACAAGCCATATTGTAAACTCTGAAAAATAATTCTATAGGACTGAAAAATGAAAATTAAAAAATACAGTTTTTCAAAAATGCTTGTAAACAATTCCTTTTTTTATTTTCCCCTTCTGTTGATAAACATTTTAAGACAACTGAATTGTCTCTACTAATAAAAACACACAGAAACAGCATAACTTGCACATGCAGATGGAAGCTAACTTGCAGTCCAACAGTAAACTAAAATTAAACTCCGTATTAAACAGGATATGATTAAGTGATACATCACTGAAACACATTTAGTCACTCCTCAATTTCATACTCTTGTAGATGTAGCTCCTAAAAACTGATGGATTTTGAGGAAATCAATGTAAAATGAGCATGAAAACGACTATATTTTACGTAAATAATGCATATAATATCTTCCTATGCTTTGAAATTATTTTCCTCCTCATTTTAAAATATGAAAATTTTGCTGCCATACTTTTAGCATTTAAAACATTTTATTCTGAGATAAAGACATAAAGAATAAGATTATAATGTCAAAATTTGATAATACAGCTAGTACACTTGCAAAATAAGTGTTTTCTGAGCAACAAGAAGCCAAAACAGATCTAAGTCTCTATACCTCATAAATTTTGTATTCTATAAATACCTTACATTTATTTTCAGTTATTTTAATAACTCACACCATGTGGATTCTGTTTTATTGGATAAAAATCCAGCTGGAAGAAGAAAAATCCCTTAAGCTGCACAACTTTAAAAAAAGCACTGTAACAATTAAAAGGTAACATATCTGTAACGACATTTTTGCTTTACGGAAACACGTGCAAGTATAACAAAAATTAAGTGAAAGATTTATAAAAAGACTTAGAGAAATATCTGTATATCTACTACACTCATTTTAAAAACAATACAATGCTGCAAAAGAATTTTAAACATGGCTATAAAAAGGGTGTATTCTTAATTTCATAACAGAGCTGATATAGAGAGTCAAATACTTATACTTACGAACTTTGTCTCTTTAAAACCTCAATGAATCCTTAGAAGCATAATTTATCATATTTCACTGCAAGATTTCTTAGCTCAGAAGACAACTCATTAAACCATATTCCTGTTTTCTGCTGACTTTAGACAAACAAAACTTTATACTTACAGACACTTGACTATCAGTAAAAGTTTTCTCCATGTATAAATAGTTTAATATCTCATTGTTAAGAAACAGTCCCTTTAACTTTATTACTATGCTCTTTCTGAACATATATTTACTTCTTCCAGAGTCCAGTAAAAAAATGAGGCTTCTCTGTCTGTTGCCCTATCAACACCTCTCCCATTCTCCTCCCTCCCCAGCACACTCCCCGCCCTCAGTACTGGTTCTGTATGTTCTCATCAAAAGGAACAGGCAGCTTTCAAAATGGTGTTTAGGCAGGTCCTGCGTAACAATAAAGCTTCTGTAAAGACAACAGCACTGCTGAGGAATCTGCTAATGTAAAATACATTCACTGAGGGCCTACAGAACTCTGTCGTAAAGGTTTGTCCAAACTTGTTTAAGCATTGAGTCAACATCGCTTTCTCGTCCAAAGTATTCTCTTTTTTTTAATACATTTCCCTTTGATGAGCATATTACCTGAATGAACCAGGTCACCCATCTCCACTAAAAATAATTAAAATATAATCTAAAAATACTTTTTAAAAAATACTGTTAAAATGCATAAGACTCACAGCAAATTTCTTGCAGTTTCTGGCATGTATGTACGTGTCTCTCGGTGTGATTACAACCACATCTATGCATATTGTGCAACCTATCTCATCCTACCAAAACTCTCCGTGTTCTTGTGAGTAAGCAGAGCATTGGCATTTACAAGGGTCATGTTCCAAGTGAAACATTACTCTCATAATTTTCAATACCACACCTACTCTCCAGACAGACCCACAATATCAGTGCATTTTCAGGAAAAAATGCATGCACTTTCTGCCCAACAGTAATCCTTAAATATCCTTCAGCAGCTCCTTGGTCCAGAGGGAAGCTGAGGATGGGCTTTTTACCATATTTTTTTATGTTTTAGAAGTATCGGTGAAATGTTTTAATGATTTAATAGTGAATAAAAAGCAGTAGTAAATAAATAAAAAGCATCTGGTAGAAGTTAAGAGTTGATTCCTTTTTCTTCTTTCTTTTTTAAACTTCACCGGATGGATAAATGCATGAGGACAATGAAAATTAAGTGCTACGAACTCCTATCCAAAATCCCAGCAGTTTAAGCGTGAGAGAGAATCAGAAACAATTTGCAGATGCTATCATTCGTGCTGTATGTATTCTGTGATTATGCCTTAGAAATACCAATTCAGTTCATTCAATAAAGACTTAATTCATTCCCTAACATCAACCAGGTCTCATCACAGAGCAAAAATCCCTCCTTAATTATTATTTTGTCATGTGACGTGACAAAAAGACATACCAGGTAACAGGAAGAGCAGCGAGGGAGGGCAGGGACAGAGAGGCACCAAACCAGTCACGCAGTTCCTCATTCCCACCCAGGAGGTGCCTGGACAATCTCTTCTGCAGCAGCAGCAGCTCTCGGCAGGGCAGCAGCCAGAGCAACCTCCCACAGCGCCGCAGCACAAACAGGGAATGCTCCCAGCGCCCAGGGCAGGCACCCAGCACCAGGAGCTCCGCCAGCCAGCCAGCCCTTCACAACAACCTCACACCAAGGGAAAGGCAGCACAGCTTCCTGTGCCAAGAGGACACACACAGTTCCACTGCCAAGGACAAGCACTGTCCACCCTCACACCTAGGAACATGACCAGTTCAGAACATGGATTCATCAAACTCAGTATTATGTTTCCAGGAGTGGCCACACATGGAAGTCTACCAGAAAGTAGCACAGGGCAACATATCAGACATTTCCCTGATTACATTCTCCCAGACTCCAGGTATTTTTAATTCAAGAGATTTCCTGAACCTGGCATGGCTTGTCTGCTTAATAATCCCCAGTGGCTCTCTTTTCCAAATACTTGTCCACTTTCCCTCCAGGACATGCAAATTTCTTGCATCCACAGCACTCGGTGGTGAGGCATCCCACAGACCGACTCACCTCCTACATGAACAATCGTGTTCTCCTGTTTGTTTTGCTCCTGGCTCCAGCTATCTTCAATTAATGGTGCCGACTTCTTCTCCCAAAGGAGAGAGTGAGCAGTCAATCCCAACTACTTTTCCTATGCCACCCATGATTTTCCACTCTTTCCTACACCTTTCTAAATCATTTCTTCTTCCAATATATCAGACCATTTTAAAATAAAGAGACCACGTATGGAAAAACAAACCACAGGTGTATGCAATGGAATCATCTATTCCTTCTGTAATGTAATAATCCATAATTCAGGATTTTGCTTCATTGCTACTGTACTGAGCTATTGTTTACAGGCAACTCTCCTTTATATATCAAAGACCTCACTTCTGAGAAGAAACAGTCTTGTGAGAAACATATATATCATTTGTTATATGAAGCTACGGCTATTTTGCCTCATTTGTATTACTTTACATTAATCTGCATATATTTTCATCTACCATTTTGTTGCCCAGTCATTCAGTCTTATAAAAGCATCCTGGTCTCATCTTCAGAGACTGCTCTTGTCCTTATTACCTGGAGTAACTTCACCACACTGCTCACCTTCTTGGGAGGAGCCTTAAAAGATGTCCTTGAATCAACAAATTTAATATAAGAAACTGAAGCAAGGATCAGCCTTAAGCAGCAAATAATTCTGCATTTTAGAATCAGATCCCAGTGCAGTAACAGTAGCATTATTCTGCCTTAATGTCACATGCCTCAGACCCAGAAGAGGGAACAGTTTCAGTTCAGAGAGAGAGCAAGCCCAGTTTTAGAAGAATGCTAGGTTAGGGAGGAAGATACCCCTGAGAGGTTGCCAACCTACCAAGAGCTCCACTTGTGTGAGCATGGACTGTTCTGTCCCTGCTCAAGGAAACCAGAAACAAAAAATGCCAAAGCCCAGTATCTTGTTTTGCTGGTCTAAGGAATACAGGCCCTTTGTAGCTTCAGGTGGTTTACTTGAAATTGCTCACCCCTGGCTGATCCTTGTAGTTCCATGAACTGCACAGATATTTACAGCCTGTGAATTCACCTCTGTCCCTTCCATCACACATCTTAAGAATGGCAGTACTGGCTAATACAAGGAGATTAATTTATTCAGAATACAAGTTTGTCTCTAGTCTCTGAAAGCACATATCGTGTCTCTGGTTCTGTGGCAGAAATGAGCTTGCATTGGAGAGCCAAGCCTGGAGGCAGTAAGGCTTGGACAGCTCTTGAGTTGCAGGGTCAGACAATCTACTGATTGCCTCCACAGAGTGCCAACTGACTTTGCACATATCGGGACCTAATTCCCTAAGGAATCCATCCTAGGCAACACTGTTGGTTTCTTCCCAAGCACCACAGCGTGGGGTGAGCACTGCCGCGACGAGCACTGCCATATGCAACTCACAAAAAAATCAGAGAACAGATCCAGCTCTCAACACATTCTCTGACTACTCTGCTTTTTACATGCAAATTTACATGGCAAATTTCTCCAGAATCTGAAGTAAAGAAAATAACCCAAAAGCAGGAGAAAACAGTAAACAGTAACATTACTGAAGGAAGGTCATTTTACCAATTGCAGTAACAGAAAATAAATCCCATTATTCTCAGTGTCCGCAGAAAAAAAAATATCGCAGTTTAACATTCTGAATTGCATCTAGAAATAAGTATCTCAAATTCACAATAAAGAGGTTGCACACAACTGTATTCATCTGTTGACCAACCCACCTTTGTCAGATACTTTACAAAACAGTGAAAGGAGCTCAAGAACTTTCCATGAAAAAATCTATAAATGTAAACTTCAGAGCAGATAGTGACAATCTTTAAAAAGTTATGGTATAGTATAAAATACCAGCAAAAGCTTAACAGTAATGCTAGTGTACAATCTGTGAAGAAAAATGAAATGTGTACTCACTAGCATGTTTCTTTCTTCAAAGAGTACCAACAGATATAACTAAAGTACCTGGTAAGATCCCACACGCCAAAGAGCCTGAGGATGATCCTCTAGAGAAGGCTGGAGAGTCTGAAATTCTTAATAAAGCAGTCTAGAGATTTAAATGTGAAACCAAAGGATGCTGCTGGACAGTCTGACAGTCCGGACAGTGCCTGTCCCCGTGTCCTGGCAGTGTTTCTCTTGCCAGCACAGGTGTGTGGCCATTGTGCAGCCCAGCAGGTGAACAACTCCAGCCAGGGCTGTACCAACCAAAGGTCTGAACAGAGCAGAACACCTGGCACAAACCACTGGATGCTTTCAATGTCTTACTGATCAGCTCCGTGACCACATCAGTAATTCAAGGTAAAAACATCCGTGTGTAATGTCATGACTAACTTACACTATTTAAAGCTAGATATCATGGTTCAGCAAGAGTGTTTGAGCCAGCATAGCAAGGGACTCTGAATCACTAAGCACACCCCTCACTGTTCCAGAACTCGACCCCTGGTGCAAAGGGATAAGAGAAACAAGAACCTCGTCTGTGGGCACAGACCCATGAGGCTTCCAACACAGCAGCACCAGGGGCTGCCCCGTGTTAGCCCTCAGACTCCAGAATATCGGTATATGAGACTGGATTAAGCCTCTAAGAACTCAATACCAGCAGGCTAAAAATACAGTAATGCCTTTTACATACAAAAATGGAGATTTTCTCATCTGTGCACTGTTATTTCACACTGGCCTTTCCCCCACTTTTATGAAAGCTGACAGCAAAACTGCCAATTGGTTGGTTATATCTCAGATAAAAATTAGGACAAAATATTGCCAAAGGTGCAGTACTTAAAAGGGTACACAATGGAACTCGTATATACTGGCAGCCCATGGCAAGTTTTCATAGCTTTAACAAATCGGTGAAATCTAAGACAAAACTATACATTCTTTTCAAATTTTAAATTCACTATTATAAGCTGAGAATGAAAAGGCCTTTTGACTTCATCATGTACTTATACTGGCCATAGTGGTGATGTTGTGGCCATGGTGATGATCTAAGAACATCAGTAAAGCAACCTCTGCAGGGAGAGTTAATACTTTTTATTAGATCACATGAGAGGGTGGGAAAAGTTTGGGGCATGTTTAGATCTTCTTGTCTGATTTTCCTAGTATACTAGTTGGTCTAATATAAGCTATTATCTCCCTGTGTAAGCTTTGTCTGATTATTTAAATCAGTCAAACAAAAACAGGTACCCACTTAAAACCTCCTTATTAAGTCAAATGAGCATTTAGGGGGTTTTGCCTCCCACAGATGCCAAAGCTAATATCCAGCAGAGACATGTCATTCATTAGTATAAAAACCTCATACCAAAGAGATGTGTTGTATGCTTTCAATTTGCAGATGAAATGCAAAAAGAAGTTGATTCAGTAGAATTAACAAAACAGAAAAAAAATCAAGCATTATTATCTATAATAACACCTAATAATACTACATTATTAATGGTTATAATTAAGATGGAACATTCTAACAAAAGTCCTCACACTGATTTTTAAAAAGAATACCTGATACATTCCAACTTTGAAAACATCACTAAACTCTAGAAATTTGACAGAACAAATGTTGTTTATCATATACAATATAGCTTTAAAGTTTCCAAAATGGGATGAGAACAAGAAGAAAAGCTGCAACAGCCATCTTTTCTTGTCCTGATATTTAGTTAAAAGAATTAAATCATCTTTAATTTTTAAAATATCTCTGTATTAAATGATTATTTAACAATACTTAAAGAACCTGACACTTGTTTCAAAAAAAATCTATGTCTCTCTTTATACTACTCTGCCCTATTTTTAACCACAGAGAAATACCAAAAGTACAAGTACGAAAATGATTTTCAGGAAAAAACAGCTTTGAATGTTCTTCTTGGTGAGGAGGAACATAAATTTTTTTGACTTCAATAAAATACTGCAAGGTTCCCCCATTTTTACAGACTTCAAAAAAAAATTAAAAGATAAGTGGAATGGGCTACAGTTGAAAGTGTAATGGAATCTGTTTCCAAAACTGTTGGTGAGTAAAAGAATTACAATTATTGTGGCTAAGGTAATTTTTTACATAGGTAGTGTTTTACTGTCTGCAGTCTCACAGAGACACCTATAATGTGTTTATAAATTTATAAACATCTTTTCCAGAACTGAATTGTGCCAGAGGATGAGAGTAGTGGCATTCACCTACAGGGAAGAAAAGTGGGAAGAAAGATAGGATCATGCCCTCTCATTAAGCCAAATATTAAATAATCATAAGGTCCTTGTAGCTTAAGTTACACCTTGAAAATATGAACCAGCAACTATGCTAAGAAGTAAAACTGGTGCAAATCACAGAATGTTATCATGATTGTTAATGGACACTACTGCATAACAATAAATTATTCACATAGGAAAATTTATTGCTAGATAAAAGATAAATCTGTTCTTTAAAAAACCAGATTTCTAGTAATTTAATAAAGAAAAATTTCTAAATACATTTCTTATGAAAAGAACGTGACTAAGGCACATACTAGACATGCTCATTTTCTGAATTCAATTTACAGGCTAATTAATCATAATCAGCCCTGCTCTGAACAAGCACAATATCCACAGTTTAGAAATAAAATTGTGCAATTTTTGTTTTGTGAGACATTTTCCCTACCACAATTATAGCATAACTGCACCATTAATTTTGCACTCTTATCCCATTCTGATCCCTGCATTTTTAAAATAATCTTGTATAGAGGTTCTGTGAGTAAAAACAGCACCTAGACGTTAATCCTACAAACTTGTCTGGTTTTTTCTATGTATAATACAGCTTCTGCAGGTAAGAGGAGACTGCTTAAGGAGCGGCAACTATATCATTAATTCTAAACTTATAAGAATTCTATCTCTACATGTATAGCAAGACATAATCAAACAATTTAAAAGAAAAAGTGACTTTTTTGTGAAATCATGTTTTTATTTATTAAAATACCTACGAATATACTGTATTCTTGGATAGATCTTCTTAAAAATAAATGAATAACAAATTACAAAGAAAGCACGCCACCTTATGGCAGCAATCAGCAACACTGACAGCTGGTATTTCACACACTGCTCATACTTCAACAAAAATTCAAAATACAGCCTTTCTAGACCTGTAAGCAATGAACAGCATTCAGCAAATGCCCATAAAAGAAATTCCTTTTCTATTTACTTATGTAGTATGGAACCTTCCTTATGGAACCTACTTACACTGCTCAATTTAGAAGATTAATTTGCATGCCAGCAGGAATCAAACCCACAAGCTCAGAGAAGCGTATTAACTTCCAAATTTCATGTTTGGATTATTACCTTATCCATTCTGCTAAGACAACTGGAAAGAACACAAAAGAAAGCAAGCAGCCTATACAATACATTCACGGTCATTATTCCAAAGGTGGAGTCTCTAAGAATTTCCTGGTATTGTTATTTCCTCTTCCACCAACCCTAAATAGATGGCCTGAAATAAACTAAACATGTACTAACAACACTGTGTTCTACTACACTTAGTGCAAGAGTACTTGGGACAAGTGCTGAAGCACCAGTGTTAAAGTTTGAACCAAAATTAAAACACCTCAACACTATTTTAGTTTGACATACAAAGCTTTCGAAATTCTCCTCTGGACTGCTGCTTCTCCTGGTGGCTGGGATATCTAGGGCTTCATTCTCTTACAGCATGCACAGCTAAAGAAAGATTTCAAAGTGAAAAGAAGTAGCTGGACAGAGAACAGTCCACACCCACAAACTACATGTAGTAAGGGCATTCATCCAAATACAGATTTTAATACAGACCATTCTTTGTCCAATTCATATTGTGACCTAGAATGAAAGTTTCCCCTTCCAAAGGAACTGCAGTAACAAAGAGGACGTTGGGACACAGATCAACTCTTAATCCCTCCTGTTGGTGCTACTCTGTTTACTTACAGTAACGAATACCTACTAGGACATAATGAGAGAAAAAAGGAATTTTTAGGCCAGTAACTATAATATCTTTCTGAAATTAATGGAAAGTCCCAAGTGCCTATTTTAATGAATATTTATGCAATAAAAATTGATTTTTATTTTAAATTAAATTTTATTCCTGATGTTTAAAACACTCAAAAATACGAGATGTGCAAAAAACCTGCGTGAAATTTCAGTCTGGAAGACTATAGAATGAACCATGTTTTTCCTGTTGCATGTGAATTATTGGCACCAGACTCTTTGGTATTCTGAGAGAATTTGCTCTTACTGCAACCAGAAATTCTGTCAAAACTGGTAATATATAGCAGCAAGCTTTTTCACTTCAGAAAAATCACCATTTTCTGATTAGGAAAGATTTAGCTAGATGGTTCCCAAACCCCTTTATACAGAAGTTCTTGCTGTGTTTAAGTTATGCACTTAGCGTACTAAAGTTATGAGTACAAAGAAATTAAGTATTTTCCATGACCAAAAAAAAAAAAAGTAAGACACTTAAAAGCTTCAGGTAAGATAGCAATAGACCACAATGAAAAATATCCTTTAAAACATCTGAGAAATAAGTAATTATAGTTCCTACCTGCATTCTCTAAGCATGCCAGAAGCTCCTCCATATATTCTGCTCCCCAAAAATCCACTGCACTGAGCTCCTTTCTCCTTTAGTTCGGAGTCAGTGAAACGCTGCTCTTCCTACATTTTCCCACAGCAGAAAACTCAAGAGTGTCTCCTTCTTTCCTCCTCCCATCTCAAATGCTTTTTAAACACCTCCTTCCCATTTAGAGGGCTCAGTGTGCCACATTCACTCCCGTGCTGAAGAGGGTTTAATATGTATTCCGTGGCTCTTGTGCCAAGAGCTCTGCACAGATTTTTATTTCTCCCCCACCACCAGCCTTCCTCCAGATAAGCCTGGTAAAGGGGTAAGGGAAGACTTTCTCCATTTAGCTTCACATCACTGTGGCTCAGGCTTTCCTGAGGAGGCACACTAGGAGAGAAGACATAATGAAGCCATATTCCTACAGGTGGTTCCTACAGCAGAGCAGGAGAATGGCTTTTCCTTCCTTGTTTTCACCACAACCAATATGGTTTGGCCACTGAGACCCAGACATCAGCTGATGTCGAAAAGCACAATACTACACTTAAAAGGACCCAAAATCACCAAGTTGATTAGGAACTCTCTTTTCTCAACTGCTGTCAAAATTCATCAGCTGAACAAAAACCAGAATATGATGAATATCTGATTTTTCTATATATCATGATACATTCATTTCTGAGACACTATGAACTTTTTGATCAGCAAACGTGTATTGTTTGTATTTACACAGGACCAACTGTGATAGGAAAAATAAAGTCAGAATTCCCCACAGAATGAATGGCCACTGCTGGCACCAGTGTAACCTATTAAAGAAATATTGAAAAAGACAGGTTGATTCCTCAAATCTGTATTCCCCTCAGAAAAATATCATATGATAGTAAGTAACTTTATTACACTAATACATTACCAACTTTCTTTCAGCAATTGTCAGCATTATCTACTGTAAGCTCTCTAAGACTCACATCTAAATTTTAAGTGAAAGTTAATTACCTCCAGGTCATCCAGAGAGCGAGTTATACTAAATCGCTTAGATCTTCCAAATGATCTTCGAGCAGACGAACGTGGAGGAGGAGCCTGATTTACTCCCATTGAATGTCCAAATTTTGCACCCTATACAAAACAGAAAATACATATTAATTTACTTCTTTAACTTTAGTACACTGCTGATCATAGTGACATCTGAATTTTAAGGAAATGAATTTGCAAACCTGTAACAGGACCAAAGTTTCAAAACAAGTTGGTCATTTGCTATTCCCCTGTAAAATCACATACTAAAATTAAGTAACATTGTCTTTTCCAGTCTCAAGTCAAATATATTAAATGTTCAGCATTAAGTTACTGTATAAACGTGAGTCATCAGTTAGGTTGCTAAAATGTACCCATGATGTATGTCCCTAATAAAAGCAAGATGATCGTAGCTCTTTACTGTCCTAACTGGAAACTATTTAACTACAAAATATTTGAGTTTTCTATAGGAAATTACCATCCTAGGAATCATCTCACCCAGCTTCTGTTGGAATGTTTCTCCACATTTTTAAAAATCTTACTTTCACTACTCTTTTTTTTAAAGCCTTGGTACTGCGACATCCAACTTTTTAAATCACACAGTACAAAACTGCAGGAACTTTCATTCTGAGGAATGCAAATACCTCACTTGGATGTTCCATTACTACAATTGGTGCTGCAGTAATTAAATCTAATGGTTTTCTCTATAATCATACTCCTTCTCCTTAAAAAATCACCAGATGTCGGTTAAGCTACTCAGTATGTACATATCAAGTTTATGCCAAATGGCAAAGTGTAAGCTTAAACCTAAAATTAGGCACATAGACAGTGACTGGTGCTAAGCAGATGTACATAAACTCACTACATTACAAAAACTTGTGATTATGTGCTGAAATTTTGGATTCCTTTCACTGTAACATTCAGGATGGGGAAAGTTCCTCCTCATCTACTGATCTTTTTTGCTTTAGAAAATAAAAGACTTTAAATCAGAGCAAATTCCTTCTGTTTCATGTCAGCATCTTTTTTCATTACAGCAAGCTTAAAAATATATTTATTAGTACTTTTATAATAGCTTATTTGGCAGATTTGTAATATTTATTAAATTTTCTATTTGTGTTCATTTCTTCCTTTGGGCAAGTTTCTGTGCTCTGAGTTCCGAAATATTTTGGTCTCCCTTTGATCACTCATTGGAAAGTCTATACACGTCACATTAATCAAAAGAACAACCACAAATTTCGCATCCTCATAACCTCATGCCAGCAATCACTCATACAAAGCAGAGAAGAGCAGCCAGAGCATTATACAGCCAGGGAGATGTCTGCCTGTTTGCTAATTCCCACGGAGACAACACTGTTCTATAGAAACTGGGCTCTGGCCATCACCAGGTGGTATCAAGAGATTCGGTTTACAAGTTCAAAGAATTGTCAAGACAAAACAGGAATCTGGATCCAACGTATGCAGCAGGGTTCATCCTCTCAGTAGGCTTGAGCATCCAACTTCATTCAGTGTTAAAAGTGATCCATTTTTCTATGAAATCGCTTTCCCTCTCAGTTTTCAATTTACTAAGGGTTTTTTTTTTTATTGGCTGAGAATTAAATTGGGCAGGTTCTGCCAAAGAAAAGTGGAAATCTAGTAACTGGAGATTAGCTTCCAAGGTTTTAAGAGAGCATTTAAAAGTGCAGTATAAACAAGCTAAAACGGCTTTTGCTAAATAATCAAATAAATACGAAGAGAGGAAAATTGCTCTCTGTAAATGCTGACAAGTAACACCCAGTGGAATGAGGACAGTTCCTGTCTGTTTGAGCATCTTTTTGAGCAACTTTTAAAGTTATCTGTTCATCCAGGCAGGTACTGCCGAGGTGGTTCACACCCGCCTCATCCCTTACAGCCACACCAGCCCTCCCTGTCTGAATGGAAAGCTTACACCTGATGCAGTTATCTGTGCCACACAGCAAACTGCACCTCAACCCCCGACTGAATTCAGCAATACCCATTACTGCTGCTGCACAGCTGATCAAAACATTAACAAGGCTCCTCCTGTATGAATATGTTTCTGTTAAAACAACATGAATATATGTGTACAGCTACTCAATTTCACCACTAGTCAAGGATGACCACACTAGTTCTGTATTTTTTAGATTTTTTTTCTTTTTAATCAGAATTTGTGGTAAAACTCTCAGACTACCAACAACTCAGCAAATTACAGCATCATGAGTGCGAGTGCAACTGGTACTTGGAAACTAATGAAACAGTTACACAGTATGGATGCTTAATGGTCCTTGATGTGTTTTGTTAAAAGTAGATGCATCCCTCAGAGAACTGCATCTTCCATTGAAAATAAAATGGTGAAAGGAAAAAAATGAAAAAACTAGCAGACATATCTATTCAGAATAATGAATACAATTCACTTTTTATTCCATTTCATCCCCAAAAAAGAATATGAACTGTCCAGTATTTGTTTAAATAGTAGAGACTGCCATATAAGATTCTGGGAGATTAAGACAAGCACCTAGAGAACATGCACTCAAAAAATTTTTGAAACAGTAACATTACAAATTGAAGGAAGAGGAACCAACTGCCTAAAGACAAATCTAATTAGATTCCACTGAAAAGCAGATTCTAGATAAGGTTAATTATCACCAGATGCCCCACTTTGGAAATAACTGCTGCTTACCTATTTGCAGTCAGAAGCATAACAAAGAGAAGGAGGGAGAGTGGACAAAAACCACTTGTAAATTGTGTGGTATTAGAAAAGAGAAAGTAAATTAGTATCCAATCAAAATTTTTATTTATGGTTTTTGACATTCTTATGCAAAACTGACTACTGAGCCCTGGGTGGAACAGTAAAGATAAGAATAGGTTTAAAAAAAAGAGACCCTGGGAATAAAACAATGCTTAAGCAATGATTACAAAATATAAAAATGCACTCAGCTAACCATTTCCCCAACCCATCTGTATAACAATTGCAATTAAGAAAATGTTTTCAACTGACAAAAATCTCTTCCTTGCTCTGAAAAATCAAATTAATAATCTAGGAAATTAAGGAAGGCATTACTAAAAAAACCAAAAAGGCTGCAATTCACAAGTTTTTAATTTCCTGGGAAGTCTCCCTTTTCATCTTTTCTTAACTCCATTCCAGACATGCAGACTATAAAGGCAGACCTCCTTCTCCAGATCAATTTTAAAAAATTGCTGTGCATACACACATGCACATAAATAAGGAAAGAATCACATATGTTAAGCAAATAGCACCATTTTGGCAAATGTTTTTCATAGGACTCTGAAGAGCTGGAAATAAAAGCATCCATGACTTGAACAGAAAGCAGCCACTGAAATTAGAATGTACTAATCAGCACAGCTAAAGAAATATGCAGTATTTGAGTACAGAGAGATTTTTAGTGCAGTGACTGATATTAAAATCATTTTTGGAGCCTGTTAGACATAAAGAAATTATCATACTTCTAAAAGCCTTTATTACATTATTAAACAGGTATTAAAAAGCCACTAAATTATCCACAAACATTTCTGAACAATATATGTATGACCAACAAAATGGCCAGGTTGGAGCAACTTGGTCTAGCGAAAGGTGTCCCTACCTATGGCAGAGGGCTTGGAACAAGATGATCTTAAGGCCCCTTCCAACCCAAACCATTCTGTGGAAAAAATGGTGCTCCATTCCCTGTTAGCCACCAAACTAAAACACTGAAATCTGCTACATGAACACTAGGCTAGAGGGTTGTTTGGGATTTTTTTTAAATACAGATTGCCTGTAAGCCCTAGAATTTATTATCCTACCTTAAAGATTCTCTGCCAAAAAAGTGTTGCTAAACCCATAAAAGAAAACTCTAAAAGTATCTGTATAGTCAAGAAAATCTAAGAAATTCTGTCAGAGAACAGAATTAGAAACTAAAGTCCACTTGATATTTCACTAAGTTCCTTCATTTTAGAAATTTTAGGAATCCAGAAGTCCCAACCGAAAAGCACAAAAATTTGTGAAAACAAGTTGATTAGTGGGAAGCATGTGCTACAGCAATAAATCTTCTCCTATTTGCAATACTGATACTTGCAACCCTGCTACTACTATCTATCATGGTGCAAGTATAAAAGAGCATATCTCTAAAAGCCTTTATCCAGTTATGATTTGGCAGATGGAGAAGAAAGACAAAGGATTAAAGGAATTAAAGTACTGATGCTCTAAAAAAATCCATTCCTTTTTGTACTCCGATAAAAAAATAAAAAATAGAATGGATCAAAATACCAGCTAAATGTATAATCATAAGAGAAAAAGGACAATTAATGTGTCTGTGTCCTTTTTTTTTTAATAAATTACTAGATCACCCCTTTTTCTTAGGCTAACAGGAAATGGCAAGTGCAAATATGACAAGGAGAGCACTGAAAACAGGTCACCAGGGGAGGACTGATATAGCAGCATTTTGTGAATGTATCCACGTGACAACAGTTTCTGTCTCAGAACAAGAAAGGTGTACAAGAAAAGTACAAATGAGAAAGTGGAAAATGTTGTACTTCATATATTAGCAAGGAAGAGGGAGTGAAGAAGGACGTGACTCATGTTAGACCCCAGAAGGACAGAAAGAACAAAAAGGATTCAACATAAGATGATTTCCACAACTCTAATTATTTAAAGATAGAACAAAAAGGATGGGCTCTTAGAAGTATTTTTAACTGATAAACAAGTTAGGCAGCAGTTCCATATAAGATTTTTGGCAGCTTAAGGGCTTTGCTTGTACCTCTGACCACTCCTGCAAGCTCACAAATTGCAGCAGACTGTCTCCTTAGCTCCACTAACAGTAAACTAGAGTTTACAAAATGAAATAATCCTGTTTCTAAGGCAGATCCGCAGACAGTCATGCCAGCACAACTCATGATATTCACTGCCAACTCCGGCCTGAGCACAACAGGAACTCTTTTAAGCTGGAACTATCAAGGAAATGCAACGTGAAACTATGACAGCCAGTATGTGACTATGACCTGGAGCCCGAGTGCACAGAAGCAAGTCGATGAAACCTTATCAATTATTCAGAACACAAAGAAACCAAACACCTTTAGAAAACATCTTCAATTAGCTTATAGGAATTCCCAGCTTTAGCTTAAAGGAATTCCCAGCTATAGCATGAGCTCGACCATGCTCCTTCATATTCCAGCAAATGCACTTATTGAGTATTATAACTTAGTAACAAATTATCCTATGCAACAACCTGAAATTTCCATTTTGTGCTAAATAGCCTTTGTGCCTCTCTACAGTTATTGTCTGGATATTACTAATAAATTTCTCTCCTCTGGTACCAGTTCTAAAGCTGAAGGTGAAGGAAGGGGGTAGCGAGGAAGGACACAGCTATTGCAGTATAATAGACTAAGGAAGGGGGAAATTTTTGTTAGGAGTTCAGGCATCCCTGACAACGAAAAAATACAGTGAGCTGGCAGCAGGAATCCCGAAAGGGGAGAAAAGGGGAAAGAAAAAAGCTGTGAGGCTTTAGGCCGGCTTTACCATTTCCAGAAAATTTAATCTTTTCATGGAAAACACATTATAGTTTGGGATCTTGAGAGGAAACTAAAGGGACTAAATCTGATGGGACAGAGATTTTGCCTGCTCTATGGAAGAGCAGCAAGAAGGAAAGGTAAAATATAAGGGAAGCTCATCTAAAAAGTTTAAAATGCACTGACAAGCCTGATCATCTACATTTATAGAACTCTGCTTTCAAAACTGTTTCACAACAAAAGTTAATCTCACAAGATTTGAGTGAAATAGTTTAAAAAGTTTGTATACAACAACCAATTATATTACAATTAAGGAAAAACTTTTGCACGGGAGAAGACTAAAATGACTTCTGATTGGAAAGTAAGTGATTGGTGGTTGAGGTTTAAAACAAATAATATCACTAAGAGAAAGTAGAGAGTAAGATTGTTAATACTTCTCAGTAAAAATATTAGCAGGTATGAAATGAAACTATACAGAAAGTACAATTATGTGGTGTTTTCTTTCCACACTATTAAACTGCAGAATATATAAGTCAACTGATATCAGGAATGCTAAAAGTATGAGTTCAGGTAAGTTTTAGCAATTTCATATTTATTTCTGTTAATTAAAGATCTTTATTCCATATGGACCTATTTCTTGACCAGTGAAAAGCAGGTATTTTACAACTCCTTTTCTCCTCTAAACCTTCTGAACTGCAAGGAATTCAGATCTTTCTTTGTACAGACAATAACTGAATAATCTCCCATCTCAAAGCTTTTATGTTTAAAACACAAAAATTAAGCCATTTTTCATTATTTCAATTCATTCTATGCTAATTATTTTTTTCCATGCCATTTTCTTTCTAGTGTGCAAATTTGAAATGAGGACATTTCACAAAAGTCAACATCATTCTACAGACATTTACTGTCCAGATTTTATCTAATTTATTTTTCAGAGAAACACAGCCAGTATTATTTGGGCTTTTTACACACTTTAAAGATCTCAGAATCATTTTAAAAATAATTTTAGATTACAGTTCACATGAAAAGGCTGCATGAAATTACTAAATATTTAATTGCTTTTCATTTTCTTAAAGCAAAAATCAGAGGACCTATTTCCTACAGATACCTCTTCACAGATTACTTCACATTAGCACATTTTCAGATCTGGCTTGGTGTTTGGGATTTTTCTCAAGTTCTCTTTAAGGTATATAGGTACTTCTCAAATCAGATCAAAACCTGTAATTCCAGAAGTTAACATTAAATTGTACTGCATAAGAATAGCAATCCAGCTGCCATTAATTCTGCTTTAAAAACAGCTGTAGTGGAACAATTTAAGCTAGTGAGCAAACAGAATTCTAAAGGAAAGGGAAAAAAACATGTAATTATACAACAAAAAAACAAATATGGGAACCACAAAGCTTTGCCAACATTGTCTCTGCATCTAAAATATCTGCTTTGCAGATCCAGTTACCAGCATTAAAAAACTGCAATTCTTGACAAATTACAGATTTTCACCTAAAAAAAAGAAAATCATTTTTAACTTGAACATCCTATCTTTTTCAGTAATACCTGCTTTGGAAACAAAGACAACTCTGAAGTAACTACAGTTAAACCTCTGATCAAAACAGAGTAACAGTAATAGTTACCCAAGAAATAGATTAGCAAGGAAAGATGCCTTAGTGAACCCCACAGTACCCCTTAACTGTCTTCTCTTCTACATTTTTACAATATTGTCAGGAGCTTAAATTATGAAGGTTACCAAGCAGCTGATATATTTTATGGTTTAAAAAAATACATACATATTCGCAATACTATTGTCCAGTGAGTCTCATACAATAAGATTTTCTATTTTGTTTTCCTCTAAGAACTACAAATAGGATCCAACTACAAATTCACACTTTTCATCAGCACAAACAATAATGTGATCAAGATAGAAGCATAACAAGTGTGGAACAGGAAAGGATTTCTAAAAGTCAATACCCAAAATTTTAAAAAGCTCTTTAATTACATTTTAATAGCTTCGTCATATTCACTTGGAATAAACTCAGACCCAAATGCTAGTTATCAGGCTCAGGTTGTTAAAGTTCTTTTGATCTTCAATGTTATATTCACTGCCGCAATATTAAAACAGATTTTCTTCTTTTCAAAAGAGGTGGTGAGAGGTCAATGCCTAGGATTCTGTCCTCAATTTTAGTCCTCAAAGACTAAACTGACTGTTATGAAGCTTTCCAGTGGAAAAAGGAGTATTTTCCCAGTTAAACTTAATTTAAAACAGTAACGGGTAGACATATTTTTGGCCAGGCACTAGCCCGAAAACAGAGAGTGAGGGTTGAACAAAATCAAACGTATTATATTAATTTAGTCTAAAGGGAAAGGAATGCTTCCCTGTTCAGCAATTTCTTAAGTCCCTTGCCAATTCTAGCATCCCCTGATGTTTTCATATTGCTTATGGTGCTTTTCATTTGCGTCACCCAAAAATCATGCACAGGAGTGAGTAGGTAAGTGACTGGAATTTAGTGGGATGCTAAAGAAGGTGGAAAGAGCAATGCAACAGCAAAGGCAGGACAGTGCAACTGGAATTACAAACAAAAAAACAGGAATTAGTCCATTCCCACAGAAACCATAACCAGGCTCTTCATGTTAGTGTCACAGACCTCAGGAGAGCACACATCCCTAACCCAGCATCAATCTTAGAGCAATTTAGAAGCTTCTTGTCACCAGAAATCTTCCTTAGTTGTTCTCAGATTGAAAGGTATGAAATGCCTTTCATGATTTGCCTTTTCAGTACATTTCAGCAACATCAGGCCTCTCACTACTTGTTTTCATCTAAGACCTACAGAAGACAGGGACACCACCAAAAAATGCTCACTAGGTGCTTCAGTAGAAGTCTGTTCACATGACACTTTTAAGAAACACCAGAAAGGTGAGGTTCAGTACAGGAAATAATTTGAGAGGTGCACAGGGCCAGAGATATCTTCTAGTAAGTCTCAGTCAAAAGAGGTGGACCAAAAGGTGGAACCAAAATTTCTGTGATTTAGTTCTCTTCTTGCCATGTACAGAAACCATTTTAAAAGGTTAAAAAAAAAATAAAATATACGTCAATCATGAAAGTATGTGTTCAGTAATTTGGGGATAATTAATAATGACAACATTTTCAAAAAAACAAAAAACTTCATGCCTGCCACTAACAACAAAATTAGGCATTTTTAACTATTTTCCACTATTCACACTTATATTGAATTTTAAAATGCCTTATAGCAGCATAAAGAAAATTAATATTTTAAAAGTGAGTTTACCAATTATCACAAAATTAATCACAATTCTAGTCTGTGAGCTGCAAACATCATCACTAAAGGGAAAACAAAGCTCAAAAAATATGTTAACTTGCTTGTGACCTGAAGTCTGAAATTCCATATCCATTCCTACTCACGAGAAGCACTGCCCAGGCTCAGTTCTGAAAGTGCAATTTTAAATAGATATGTTCACTAACACTTTCTCACATCTGCTCTTGCGTGCTGTACAATTCACAAATGTTTTCTAAGTGCAGCTATAAAATCTGGAAGTAGTTTATGCCCATCTTACCCCCCACTAGCATTGTACAGTACAGCATATTTTTTGGAATTACATGCTGTGATAATCACTGTTTATCTGCACAGCGGTTCTGCTAGAGCAGAATTGCATCCAGGAACTCATGTGTAATGAAAATTCCAAGGAAGACAGTGTTAAATATGGAAGTAGAGTCCACCACAAGAATCTCTACCTTTGGTAACCTTTTCTCCCTCTAGCGGTTTCTACATTCCCACTCATAACATGTTTTACCTTCAGTACTGATGTAAAAGACAAAAAACCCGCCTCAATTAAAAGCAATTTAAGGACTGTTTTGCCAAATGAAGACTTAGACTGAGCCATCAGATTGTGAAAATATGAATGTAATCCCATATGGCCACTTTATACACTTTATTCCATGACTGGAATGAGTCTGAGCAAGCTGTGTAAAATAAGTCCACTTACAAAGGTCTCAGGAAGCTGAGGACATGTAATTTTCTGGAACACGGATCCAACCTACCTGAATAATGGTTTGGAATGGGCAGTTTTACCTCTTCCCTTCATACAAAGTAAAAAGAAACTCTGAATTTCTCTCTTACGAAAACAAACTAGTACTCTAAGATGCAAATACAAATCTTCCCTATTCCTGCAGCAACTGAAGAAGTACAGAGGTATGTCCATCAGTAATGACATTCCCTGACTATTTTCATTAAAGATTTAAAATGAGAACACTGTACAACTTCATGTCTGTGAATTATTCCAAATAACCTTTATGAGCTTTTCTCATCAGTTTCAACAGCCTTCAATAATACTGGAAAATGAAATCAAAATGCAAAAAATGTAGCCTCAATGAAGAGATTAAATGCTAAAGCCATGTAGGAACATTTAAAATCTATCTTGCAAACAAATTTGTCATTAATCAAAGAACAGAATGCCTATTTTATTATCAGATAGACTTAAAAGGGAAGATTGAGATACTTAGTGTTGGTTTATGCTGATCTGAGTGATACAGTAGGTGAAATATTATTACTCTTTACCCACACATAAAGCATCTTTCATCTTAAGGTGTAAAATTTTCTGTGAGATTTTAATTAGTATAATCTTGACTTCCATGAAATAAATGTTTCTGAAAAAATCTAATCCATATTACTATCGTGGACAACATCACAGACACAAACTTGTTACAGAGACCCTTAAAGAATTTCAGCAGCATCCAATGCAGCTGGTTCAGCTTCTAAAGAGCACTTGGGACCAACATGCATCATGCACCTGCACCAGGTGCTGCATAGAAAGAGGCCTTTCCCTCAGTCCCTTAGCAAAGAGATCATGAAGCACACAGACTTCAGGGCAGCAGATAGAATTGACTCTCAGGTGGTTTGGGTGGGCAGTGTTTATAAATTTAGTATTTCTGTTTGGCTAACTTCTCTTTGGTTTTTGAACGTGTGAATCACCTTGTATTTAAGAACATCTGAAATTTAATTTTATTGTGGGCCTGGAAAACATTGCTGCCTGTAACAGTGTTCACCTTAACAATACATTATTGTATAACTATTATACACACTAGTTTATTTTATTTTCAGCACAAAAAGCATACAATAGAACATATGCAAAAGGTGTTTGCTTTACAGTGCAGGAAAAGCAATAGAAAATAATTTCTCTTTCCAAACCAAACCCAAAATGTTCTGAAGTTCAGAAGGCTAATCCCCAAAATGTCTGTGACTGATTGTCACAGCACTGAAAAGGTTTAGCTTCTAAAAGGATGCAACAATTAATGAACCTCTACTGTCGTCCACTTGAGCAGGGGTTGTATATTTCTAATCAGGTGAGAAAAAAACCACAGTTTTTCACAACAGATTTGGACATCTGAAACAATCACACAAGCAATACACAAAACTTTCACATACGATCTTTTGTACACTTTTTGTGCTGAAAATAAAAAAAAAAAACCAAACTAGTATATATAATAGTTATACACTAGTGTATTGGTAAGGTGAACACTATCATAAGCACAGAATGACAAAGCTTCCTGAAGGCTAATTTGAAGTATAAGATTCTGTCTTTCCCTGGAGCCAGCAAACATTTTGGATACAAAACTGCTACTGATTCTTTTAGTATCAGAACAATGGCTTCCACTTCACTAAAATTCCAGTTATCAACAACAGACTCCCCTGAGACTAGTTCCCTCAACAGCAAAATGTGTGTGTCACAAAGGGTATGTAATCATGCTGAATACTCCTCCCACACCTTTTTTTGTTTTTTAAGTCTCCTTGCTTTGTCTAATAGTAGACAAAACAAGTAGATGGAACAGTAATTTGGAATAAAATTCGAACTACAGGCTTACTGGCAGAATGTTAGGTTTGTGACCTACCACTAACAACTAGTTTTTGATTCTGTTTTTAACACTCCTTGTATTGAGAGGTTCACTGGAGTGAAGTTTTGTAATAAAATAGTCTTACTCAGTTAAAAGTGTATAATCCAGGTTTTTGACTAATAATTCGACTATGCCTCTATAAAAATAGATACTCCTAAATTAACAACATTTGCAAGCCAGCCTTCTACAAAAAGGAACCAGATTAAAGATGCAGACTGTTTCCATTCTTTTGCAGCTGAAGGTCAGAAGAAACTGAAGTTGCTAGAATGTCATGCCTCCTTTTCGTTTCAGTGCCACTGCAACATTTGGAAACAATGAAGAGACAAGAAGAAAAGTGAGAAAGCCCTAACAGACAATACTTCCACCAGAAGTACAACTCCAGAGCTGCACTCAATTAAAGAGGAATATGCAGTGACTCTGCAAACGAGAGAGAAATGTTTTATTTTCTTCATCTGAAATTCTGTAAATTATAGAATACATGTTTAAATTTTAATATGCAAATATTACTGTGTAAAAGTATCATAGGCAGATGGGTTTGAGTGTGGGGTTTTTTGATGCTGTTAAGAACCAATACCAATATATTCTTACCTTTTTATCTTCTTTAGATTTCCTGATACTGTGCGGAGGGCCAAATTTGTTCTGAATGCAGAACATTTTCTTGGACCATTCACTTTTGTGAGATTTTAACTGCGGCTGACCAAAGCTGCCATCAACTCTGTATCTGTCAGCTGGAATCTTGCTCATTGGAGGGGGAAGGGTCCCACAGTTAACACTCGACCAGCCGTCCGTCGAGTCAGTGTACGACTCCTGGTCGCTGGCATTTCCATGCTGCCACTCCTGTAACACGTGCACAGGCAGCCACCTCTGATTGCCCATGCCTGCAGTGTTTTTCTTTGATGGGGGTACTGAATTTCGGGAGGAAACCAATGGAACTTCAATACGAGCAGAAGGGCTCAGGTGTTTGCTTACATTTTGGGACTTATCATTCTGAATTACTTCTAAAGGGATGTTTCCCTCTTGCTCATGACAGAAGCCATTCCAGTGGGAAGCCGGCTGATTTTGTCCCCTTCCTACTGGATTTTCCCATATGCTGCTAGGAATGTGTTTACTTGGATTGGCCCCCAAATCAACCACCAGAACTCTATTGTTCTTTTCTTCTTGGTTGAAATTTCCTATTCCGCTATCACTGTTACTGCTCGTACTATTATTCTGATGAGCATCTGCATCACCATCAAGAAAAGCCCTCGCACGCATTCCCTCAATCAATTCCCCCATATCCCTGTACAGGACAGAAATAAACTGCAGGACAGGTAGAGATGATATTGGAAACTCCAGACAGCCATTTGTATCTGGATCTGCTGTACATTCCAGTCCAAAACGTCTTGCTATACCCTGGTGAATTTTATGATGAAATAATTCAGGATCCACCATAAAAACATGGCAAGACGTCCTCAGGACCCCTTCATCTTCCTGAGCCAAGCTTGCATCATCATTTGTCTGCATTGTAACCAGTCCAAAGAATCTTCTATCATCCGGGCAAACAGCACTGAATGCCAGCTTCTCTGCAGGATACTCTGCCACGACACCTGATTTGTCACTGCAGAGCTGAATACAGTCGTGCATTATCTTCATCATCACCAGGGAATGGATTTTTTGCTCTGCCCGCAGACGTCTCATGCACCCACGAATGGCCTGCAAACTCTCAGTTTCCAAATTCGAGGTTGTTGAAGGAAGTTCGATGGAGCCTAAGTAACCCACAATCATGGCAACATTCAAAATGCTTGCATCTAATCCAAAGTCTTCCGCACTCTCCAGTCCAATTCTAAAAACTGAATCATCATTCAGAACTTTGGCTATTTCTTCCTTTGACAGTAGGTTTGGATTGCTTACACTTTCATTGCCAGTTTCAAATTTAATAGCAGCAGAAACTGAAAATGATTTTTGTTTTGGTGCAGAATTATCTGAGTTACCAGCACAAAGAGCAGGATTCTCAAAGATCATGTTGAAAATGCCACCAGATTGCATTTCTTCAACAACTTTCTCTGCTCTATTTATACCCAGAGCTTTAGAGTCAGGTTTGGGTTTCAGCCACCCCTTCCCATCATAAAAACCAACTTCTTCATCACTTGAACATGAATCTATATGACTCATCCCTTCAGCAATGACCATGTGCAGGACTCCAGAACATTTCCCTATAAGTTTCACTACATCTTCATGGGAAGCTTTTTTCACATTGATTTCATTAACCGCAAATATCTGATCTCCTGCCTTAAGTCCGACATAATCTGCAGGGCTTCCTTTCATCACACAACTAAGAACACAAGGAGCTTGTCCAGAAAGGGTAAACCCATAACCTGCTCTTCCTCGAGCAACTTCCACGCTTCTTATCCGTGGAGGAGCGTGCATGTTGAGTCGACGTTTGACCGTTTCTCCTGATCTATACATTTTGGATTTTTTTTCCTAAAATAGGAAAACTTTTATTTAGTCCAGTTTTCTGTCATGTTTCAAGAGTATCACTCCTTCATCTGATGAAGCTCTAAAGAAAGAAAGAAAGAAAAAAAGGCATTTTAATTCTCATGATATCTCAGGTTTTTTAGTACCCAGTATTCCCTTTACTGTTCAGAAAAATTGCTAGTGAACTCTACCAAAAACTACGGCCAGAAAATTAACAAAACACTCAAAACAGTTTGAAAAGAACAGGTACAAGAGTCTTAATTTTACTGATGAGAAAGAAGTTGCAAATGTAAATAAAGTGGCTGTCTAAAATGACAAAGTGACAGAATGGCAAAGAACAGAATCCAAGTCTTTTGATGTACAGTCCGTGTTTTTTATACTAAGCATGTTATGTCTTCCCCAACTCCCCCACATTACCTACTATTCAGTTACCTTCTGGCTTACTGCACCACTATAAAATGCACCACTGCATTTCACAGCAGAGAAAATCTTTAATTAAGCTCATCCATCCTTTCCCAGCAAAATAAAAATAAGAGTTCATGCCCATCTACTCAGCTACACCTCACCCCCTTTACATTTAGTGGACAGAAACAGGTACCATGTGTATCATATAAAACAGATTAATTACCCCTAGAGTTGCCTGTATCTCTCCACTGACTGTAAAAGCAACTTAAAGTAAGTATCTCAAGCTTCAACTTCCTTACATACATTTCACTTACATATGCAATGACAAATGGGCATTCAGTCATGCATCAGACCAAAGGGATACAAGATCAGATTTACTGTTGCACCCATCAATTAATCTACTCAAAAAAATTTGTCAGATAGCAAACATTGTAGAAATGGATTTCAGACCATCATTCCAACATCCATGTGTTTTAGTTTAGCTTAAAAATTGAAATAAGAAAAAAATAGGAGTGAAAAAGACACATGCTGCCAGTATTAATCTAGTCATGACTTTACAATTAACATACAACAGCTTTATATGAACAACAAGAAATAATAGATTTCACTACATTTTGGTGTCAGCACTCTAGTCTGGATGTCTTGTTCTAAATATACTCAGGCAAATTCTACTGTTTTAGAGAGGTTTCCCCCACTAAGCAGGTTAAAATGCATTAAAATGTCTAACACAAACAAAAGAAATGACAACTTTTTCAACTTCTGAAACTATCCCCTTGTTGCATAACATGAACCCTCACTTCCATAGGTCTGGAGGACAACTGACAGAAATAACGATGGGACTACAGCTACATAAAATTGCAATAAACTCCATCTGAGCAAGTCAGAACTAATCTGACAATAATTACGCTGAGTTGGTCCACAGGCTTATTCTTAATTCAGTCCCACTGTAACATACATAAAGTGTATAAGGTACTTGAAACCAAGTATCTTGCATAGGTGGGCAAAATGCAGGCAACATTTTAGATAAATACATTCCCATAAAGATATAAATATACATACACACAGAGACAACACATTTCTTTATCATATCTAAAGTGCTAAATTAGTGGTGTCCCACCTACTACTTGCATGGAAGAAAAATGACCAAGAAAGCCTACTGATACTGCTGTCAGCTACAGAAATAACAGAAAAACCCAGCACTCAGAATGTGATTAAATACATAGCACACTACTTCCACAGCATTTCTGCCTGGGTTAGAATAACCACGGCAATTACTTCAAAAGTTTTACCAATTAAAAACCAAACCAAAACTAAAATATTATTTAGGATGATAATCTTAACTACTTAACTACATACCAGCTCTTCAATTACCAAATTTAAGAAAACACTGCTGTTTCTCAAATATTCTGCTAAATACACAACTGCAGGATGTAATTCCCACAGGACCCTTCCAAACCCAAAATAGGACATACTTCAACATACCAGAAGACATTCAGTTGGCTTTACTTTTTGGGGTTTAGGTCTTTTTTTTTTTTTTGAACAAAGGAACAGGTTTTTATGTCTCCACAGTGCAGCTGTGACTATTCAGTGTAATATGGTTTTTGCAAATTGTTTTAATATAGCAATTATTCAGCTTCATTAACAATAGTTTTCCTATAATTTGAGGGGGAAAAAAAACAAACCTTGGCTTTAAGAAGTAATGAAACGTCACACTTAACCTTAGAATGGAAATCATAACATAAGAAGTGCTTTGCAAACATTTAACCAAACTCAACTCCTACACTGCTGTAAGAAACCCCCATCAACTTGCATCCAGTCTCAAATCTTAAATGTAGTTTGACCCTTTCCTAATGGGGCTAAACTTGGGAACCAAGAGGTCACTGTGCATTCAGCTATCTCTAATTAGGTCTGGTACTTTTTGAGTATAATCATTAAATATTTCAAGATACAGTTCTCTAACAAAAAAAATTTGAAATAACAAATACCCAACAGTACATAAAAACCTGCTACCTAGCAGCATGCAAATATACATCTTTTAATTTGCCTTACAGTAAATATTTCTGTTCTCAGCTGTCTGGAGAATAGCCTAATGTGACCCCCGAATACCATCCAAAACTCGGCTCTTAACCTGGTTATACTATAAAGCCTTATACTATCTGGCACCTAAAACCATGAGGAAAGGAAACAATTAAGAGAGTAGGAGATGACAAATAACCTCATTTTAAAAATATAATAAAAAATCAGTTGTTACTAAAAAAACTAAGATTCAATATTGTACTGTTGAAGTCACTGGTAAGAAAAACCGATTTTTTCCAGCTATCTCTCTAATCTATAAAAAAATACCCTAAATGCCACTATAAAAAACACACAATCAAAATGTAGTTAGGCTGCTCTTAGGAAGAGGCAAATCCCAATGCTGTCTTACCTCACAATTCCACATTTGCTAAGAGAGGTTTTCCTTTTAACTCTATTCACAAGTCAGTTTACCTACTTGCCTTCCCACCGTATGATCCTTACACATCAAGCATTCATTTTACATGGTAACCACTGATAATGAAATGTCATTCAAAAATCTGACAATTATAAAAAAAAAAACAGCAGGCTGCTAACGTTTTACTTTCCTCTAATAATGACGTTCCAGAGGTGTGAAGACTTTCATCTATTAATCTATTAGTGAACTTCTGTAGGCGTAAAGTTAGAAAATAATACAGCATTAAAGGGTTTTTGCTATTAATGTGTCTATACACTAAAAACCCCAGAACAAACAAAAAAATACCAACCAAAGAAAAACTGTATTACTTCACTAGAAAAGTCACCTCTTCCCTCAGTACCTGAATATTACCGTGCAATTTTTATGCTAATTACACCCGTGACAAACAACAGCTCACTAAATTTATCTAGGAAACTTCAAGATAAAGGACAAATGTAGCTCTTCTGCAAGAACCCTCAGCATCCAAGTATGTTTTACTGCAACAATGGCATGACAGGCAAATGGAAGAATAATGAAAATTGTGTTTCTCACAAGCAGAGAGTAGTTGATTGTCAAACTGTTAACAGACTAATTCAAAATTAAATTATCAAGTTATCTAATTGCTAACTTTTATTCTAATTTCTTTGCAGATTTGAAGCCTGGATCTAAAGAGATCCAGCACACAAGTGGCACAAACTTACACAGTTCCAAAGTAATCATGTCTGAATATCCTTTTCCTGAAATAAATTACCAAATGTGTAGCATATCCAGTGAAAAAAAAACAAAAAACATCATTTCACTTACACTGATATAAAGCTTTGTAGCTTTATAACTATAAAATATTCCACAGAACATTTCAGGCAAAAACACTAATATATATACATTAAGAGTTGTTCAAGTATATGAAACAACATAATTTGCCCATACACATCAGCTTTGACGCAGAACTGCAAAACAAAACAAAACACTTAAGTTTTCTGCCAGCATACATTCTGGTCTACCATTTGAATCAATTATTTGTGGGGTCTAAACCACTAAAATACCAGTTTCAGTTGAATTGTACTGTATCCCACAAACACTGCATTTCTGTATGTAACGTATTTACATATGCATGCTAGCTTTTCATGTCATTTTCAAACCCTCCAGTCCAAAGAAAACAACATGTATTTGCTTACTTTCAAGGGAGAGAGGTGGTTTGTTTCCTGCTTCTGCTCTCGTTATCTCATAGCAACAAAAAGAACAGAAACAGGAGGCACACTCCTGGTATAGTCTATGTTAAACTGTAACTTAACAGTTACAGAGGGCAGCGAGGGAGCCTGTGAAGTTCAAGAGTACATCACTGACCACCCCTACCTTCCAAAATGCCTCTGGAAATGAGCTGGTACTTGGCACTACAGGATCCATGTTAATGTGCAGAGACACATTAGAAAACTGTCTAGTTTCATTCTGTCTGGCTTCATTTTGTTTTTCAATAGTGGGACTGTGAGAGAATAAAGTATGCAAAGTGGAAGTGCATAGAGGAGAGAGAGACTGTTCCCTCACACAGGTCTTGAAGTAATGCAAAAGACTCTTCAGCATGGATGCCAGTTGTTGAGGCAGAACTGATGCCAAGTCCCTACAAAGCTCAAATGAAGTTATAACATTTGAATTCCACTAACTATTCAAATGTGGTACATGTTTATAGACAAGTTACACAAGAAATGTAACAGCACAACCTGTAGAAGACAGCTACCAGTTGTTTGAGAACTTGGGCAGGACAATGTTTTAATTAAAAAATCTCATCAGCATTTCACAATTGGCAAGACAGACCATTATGTTTCCTTTAGATGTACTTAGTGTGATCATTCAAAAAATACTGACTGTAACAGCAGGCTAAAAAGTAGTTGTTAATAAAAACTCTTCTCCCACGGAAGACAGTGTACGAAGTGTAAGAAACACAAACAGGACTTTTGCTGTTTTGTCTGGCAAGACTCATGAGAGTAAGGACAAAGTCTTCTAATGCTATTGTACAGACAGCCATGGGTCTACGATTCAGACTAATTTATTTGCTGTATTTAAGAAGGTGGAAAGGTTTTGTTGGCAGTTAGGCATTTTCCCCCCTTCTTTACTTGCAAATTCGTTCCAGAACTGTTGGGACGCCTCGCAGAAGGGCGGCACTGGGGGCGACAGCAGCGACACCCAAACGGGATGGGCTCAGGGACAGCCGGGAGGGCTCCGGGCGCTTTGCCGGGGCAGCAGGAGGGGCACGGCGGGCTCGCTGCAGCTCTGCTCACCCGCTCTCACAGCCGAGCTACCGCTGCCCCGCTCCCGGGGAGGCTCCCGGCACTGCCCTCGGTGGGTTGCGAGGACATCCCGCAGCACCAGGGGCGACCCGGGGGGGGGCGGAGAG
>VYXC01011606.1:3727286-3828219 GCA_013397175.1 Platysteira castanea | reverse complement strand
AGCGGGGTCCCGGGCCGGGCGCTCGGCGGCGAGGGGGATGGGAGAGCCCGGCGGGCTGCGGTGGGCGCTGCCCCGCTCGGACCCACTCACCTCTGTCCCCCGGGACTCCGGCTAGTCCGCCGAGGCAGCGGCTGCCCCGGTCACCGGGGAGACGGCGCCGGGCTCGGCCGCACGGCGCAGNGTGTGCCGCGCCTTTGAAGCCCGGGAATAAAGCGAGACAGACCGCGTAAGGTAAAGGTACAAGAGAGAGGGAGTAGGGTGGCACTGCCTGTTATGCGGAGAGGCTGAGGAGGTAGGTGAGGCATTTCGTAGTAATTAAGCACCTAAAGGGCAAAGCGTGTGTGCGGAGGGGGAGTTTTGCCGCCCGGATGGAGCAGGGCACAGGCAGCAAGTGCTCAAAATACACCGGGGACAGCTCTTCGCTTCAAAGGGCAACTGGTAGCCCTTATTTTAAATACGAGAAATAGGAAGAAGGGGGGGAAAAGTTAAGACCAGTTAAGAAATTCGTAAGGAATATGAGTTAGAAAAAGGGGAAAATAAACCAAATCGCTTCGACTTTCCTACAGAACCTGAAAAGATTTTGTGATCTTAGCAGAAGAACGGGATCTTTAATTGTTAACATGTACGTGTTGAAATCCTTTGTATGTGGGGTATTTCATTTCATTTCATTTCTCTGTGTATGGGAAAACCGACATTGAACCTACCAGGCACAAGGTAAAGGAGAATTCCTACCTTTTTCTGAGTTTTTGTTGGGATTTTTCCCCAGTCTCCAGAGCGGAATATCTATCCTACAACTCACTGTTATGTCTATAAAAGAACTTTTAAATTGTAATACTGTGGCTTAATGGTTTAACTTCAGTAATTTGTCTGATTTTTATCCACTCTAGGATATTGTTTCTTAATAACTCCTTCCTGAGCTGAAATGCTTACAGTATACCAGCATCTTCAGGAAAAACAAAAACACAGGGCAAAGGAAAAAGCTCTTTGGAAAAACAGAGGATCCTGCTCCTGTACCCTGGACTTCACCTTTTCATTCTGCTGGCTTTTTCTTTGTCAATCCATCCCAAGAAGATTTCTTCCACTCTGAGACATTTCAGATTGACATAGATCCTAGTGTTGCTATCTCTCTCATCCAGTTTTATGGGAAAAGCTTCTGAAACGAAAAAATAACCAAATAAAATAAGCATTATGTCTTTTTCTTATCCTCACAGAAGACATCATGGCAGATCAGTATAAGACTTCTGAACTTCTTTAGATGTACTGTGTCCTGTAAAAGTAATTATTAATTCCTTAAAGAGGCTAAAAATTCAAAACATAAGGAAGAAAATTGAGGGGTTGATTTTAAACCTCAGTTGATTCTTTCAGGTGAGGTACAGTAACTTTTAAAAATGCTCTAGAGATTTAAATTTGCCCAAAAAAGTTATAATTCTTTATCCTTTTGACCGGGAAGATGTCACAGGCAAAGAATTGCATTCCACAAATCAAAGGTGTTGGTTTGGGTTGCCATCCCTTAATAGCCCAATTATTTCCAGCTTCCACATAAGGTTGTCAAGACTTTATGTCTTTTGCCACTACTTCTGTTGCCGTGTTACCCAAACAGGTCTAGCACTGACTTGCATGACCTCCTTGCCTACAGAATGGAAAACTGATCAACCACGTATTTCAGTCTGCCCTTGTAAACAGCTGTAACTGAAGAAAATCTCTCGGAAAGTGACAAGTTAAGTGGAATTTTAAATATTCCACAGAGGTATCTGCAGGTCTTCCACTGCGTCTTTATGGAGTTAATACACAGGAATTATATTTTATTTTGTTTCGAAGAGGAGGGATGCTAAAAAGTGCCATCAGCATCTGCTAGCTATAAACTAATTACTCTGTGGCAGTGCCAGATTACCCCTTCCAAATATACTGAATCTGTTGTATTTGTGATAACCAACAGAATTGCATGCACTTTTGTAATGTCACAGGAGCACGTAATTAGTCTGGCTTCACAGAAGGCTTATTTTGTACTACAGCAGAATTTCCTATGTAACCAATACTCAGGAAGGAGGAAGTGAGAACTAAAGACTGACATGCTAACAGGTGTGCTCACACACTCTACTCGCAGTCGGAAAAATCCAACTCATCCAGAATGAATTTAGTGCTTTGCTTCGGTGCTTTCGGAAATGGTGATTAAGACTTCATGTTATAATCTGGAACAAGGTGATTAATGGCCCCTCAAAAATCCACACAAGGTCTCAGCTGTAACTTACTGTTTTCACCACTGTTGGGGACAATAAAGGAAGAAAGAGTGTGAAACAAAGTGATAAGGATTTGTGGCTTTGGGGCTGGAAAAGCTTTGGCTTATAAGGCTAAGTAGCTTAATGCTGTGCATACAGACATCTCAATCACACTGAGGGTGGCTGTCACAAAACAGCTTGTCAGGCTTCATCTGGAGACGTTTACAATTCATCCTGTAATGGAGTGTGATTATTGCTGTCACAAACACCAGATGAGAAGTCAGGAAAAAAACATAGTCCAGCATCTGACACAAAGTCTGTGGTTTTAATTGCCATTGTTTAATTACCTTAGTTAAAGGAATGGAAGTGTTGGTTGTTCCAATAAGGTTTTTAGACATACAGAAAAATCCTCACATAAATACTACTTCTATCATTTAATGTTTTCAACCTGTTTAAAATAATAAAATTGTACATGATTGTCAGTATCAAATGCTTGTTCATTTTATACATGTGATTCCAACTTTCTCAGCTTGACTTTGTTCTGAACAACAAGGAAGATTATGTATCACATCCATTGTAGTTAGTTTGTGTTGGCCAGTTAATGTATAGCTGGGAGCAAAATCATCGTTATAGAGCTTATTTTTTAATTCCAAAAGCTCCTCCACCTTCTGTTAACCAGCCCACTCAAAGGGTCAGCAAAGATTGTGTTTTCTACACTGAGGACGGTATGAACACACAGCCATCAGGATCTACCTTGGTTTACTGGTTCATCTAATATTTAGGAATACCTTTCCCTTTAGTTTAAACATAGTTTTCTACCTGGTGTGAGACATTCTTGGCAGTGGGAAATGGAAGGAAATATTATTGTATAAATGCATTTTGGTTTGGATGAGGGTGTTTCCTACCTTTGCATGCTGATGTACAAAAACCCTTACTAGGAGCTGTGAAGTAGTAGAAATAAAGGGGGATGGATACTGATCCTGTTAAATCTTGACTGGCCAGTAGAGGACATATCCTCCCAAATCCTATTTAGGGTTAAAAGGATTGATTCTTGTGCATCTACTTGGCTTTGTAATTGTGTCCTTACCTACTATGATATTTAAACATTAAAATATCGTTAAATCCTTTCTGTGTTGAAAGGTTTTTTTGTGCACTTAAATAGGTGAATGGTGCCACTTGCAAAATTGAAGGTTCAGATGGTAAACTGTCTGGAACATTTTTTTGTGTGTGAAAACAGGCACAGTGAGGCCATGGTCCTGACTGTGCCTTTGGAAAGCACCGCAACACAAACTTAATTATTTAATATCCTAAGGAAATTAATTCCCCTACAATAGAATGTGCTGTATTTTTTTTCTCAAATTCACTAACTGAATTCAAATTAAGCATTTTGTTGTAGTCAAAATCTGAAAACACAAATTATTGCTCATTGATGTCAGTTTTTCTTTAACTATGGCTACGTGTTGTTAAAGGTGATGTCGTGCTAAACTTTCAGTGCTGATGAACAACCCGAATGTATAGAACCAAAACTTCTGCTAAAACATCTACCTCAAGGACCCAAGCATACTTAATATACTTCTGTCAAGAACTGGAAAGCCGGGAACTGAGTTTGGCCCTACTTGTATCAGTGGAAGCACAGAAACCTCTACCCCACTATTTCTTGTGGACAAGGAGTTTATACCCAAAATTCCTCAGTTCCTGATAAATGCCTTGCTGAGCCTAAATTAGTGTAAATTTATTTCATATCATATCGTGGACACCTTCTAATTGTTAAAACACACCAAAATGAAAAAAAATTCTAGTGTATTTCTTTCTCTTTTTTTTTCTCTGAAGGGATTATTGGTTTTGTTTGTTTATTCGATCTTTAAGCCTTGAAGCTTTAATTTTCTAATTCAAAACTGCCTGACTAATTAACCTGGTGTGGCTTTGTGGCTCCATTGAAGCTGTGTCTCTTGTCCCACTGGGCTCATTTAAGCAGAGTGTCTTCTTTGGGCTTAAAAATGTATATCATCCAGCAGCTGAATTTACATGTTCTGAAGAAGCACTATGTGGTTTTGGTGCTGTAAGGAAAAGGGATATCTCAGGGAGATACTCCTTGTGGCTTCAAGTACCATGTCAAAAACATCATTATTGTCTTATTCTGCAATACTCACAGAGCAAGCCAACTATCCTTGAATCTAAATAGCAAACTAAATTAGGATCATTCATGGTATCCTCCAGTGTTCTGCTCCTGTCTCCCTCTTTTTTCCTCTTTGAAGCCATTTCCAGTGTGTCTCACACGTTCATGCATCATACAAGGGTGACACATCAGGCCTCTGCTGGCTGAGTTATCACTAAGCACGTGTCCTAAGTGATGAGGTACAAATGTCAGTCTAAAAATGCCCCTCATCCCTAAATCTCAGGAAAAACATGCTGAGAGTTCTCCGTGTTCACATACGATTCCATGAAAAGAAACTGAGTGAAAATAAGAGCCTGAGGCACAGAAGAGGTGACATGAGTAATAGACAGAGAAATCGACTTTGCATATTCCTATTTAACATAATTCCCCTGATAAAACACCCTGGCTCCAGGACAAGCTATGCAGCATTAAAGTGAGGAGGAGGGATTCTCTACTCTGAGCAGTTAACCCAGGAGTCAGAGAACACATTTTACAAACTGCAGTCGGTATGTGGCAAAGTCAAATCCAAGCATTTCTCCATTTCCTCACCCAAGCTTTTTACCTCCAAACTTTGGAGAAGACAGAAAGTCCTCTTGGACCAAGTTCAGTCTGTCTTTATGATACCTGCCAAAGACACAGCTGTGCTTGTGGTAATCTCTTCTGAAGTTCAGCTGACAAGGCATGGCATGACTGCAGTGACACTTAGGTCCACCTTAGCAAGGGTGGTTTTGGTACGAACAGCACCCATTCCTAATAACACAGAATGACAGGATTCTGCCCTGGCTCTCAAATCTGCTTTAGCTCAGTCTGACTTCATCTTCCCCCACCTCATAACTAGATTCTGAATGACTTTTAAAATTACTTGCTCATTCCAGGTAAAAACTATCATGATTATTACTATAACTTCATCAATTAAAACTCCTATAAAATGCCCTGAGATATACTTACATAAAAGAGGATATTTTTTGTGTGTTCCACCAAAACTTTGGTTTCATCTAAGACTAGACTTGCAGTTATTCTAAATGACCTTCTGAAACAGAAATTCACTTGTTAAGAGTCATTTTGGCCTTGACAGCATGTACGGAATTCTCAGTACTCTCACCATCGCTGCTTAAGTTCCTCTCCAGAACTAGGTTAAGGTCTTGCCTCCTACTAAAATTTCAGTCCCGTGGTAAAAGTTGAATGTTGATGGATTATTTATTTGAACCTGCAGCAGCCTACTTCCTCTTTCACCTTTTTAAGGATACAACATCTGTGGTGAGTTGCATGAGCCAGGTGATCCAGGCAGTTCCTGCTAAAGTCCTGGTGATTATGGCTGGTTTTCCATAAGTATTCTTAGATTATTTCCTTGAGAACTGGCATCTTCCAAGTTATTGCCTAGCATAACATCCTATCATAATTTCATCTGAAATAGGGTGTTACTATGAAATAGGGTGTTAACAAATGAAAAAAAAATCTTTTTTTATAAGATATATTTTTCTTGATAGTGTACTTCAGCCACATACCTTAGACATCAAATGTATTTCATTTTCATTTGGAATGGGCAAGACAAAATCACAAGACTTTGCTGTGTCTCCAGCTAAGAGACTCCGAGGCACAGCTGTAGCTGGAGACTGATGGCTGCCTATAAGAATTATCAGAGAGGAATTTTCTTCTAGTGCTGAGGAACACTGCAGCAGTGTTCAGGCGGTTTAAACTTTCACCAGGCACCCTGCTGTTCCTGGTGTTTCAGCATAGGGCTGTCAGCTGAAGATGCTGGTACCCTTCTGCAAGCAAACCACAATGTGTGTGGGATGTTGCATGGAGTTCATTGCACGAATGAACACAAACAGATAATCTTACAGAAGCAAAGTCTGCTTAAATTTCTTCAATGTCTAGTATACCTTTTTTAACCAGCTTCCTAAAGTAAGGCCATGGATTATTCTCATGAAGATGCACAAACCAAATCACAAGAACTTCTTGGCAACAAGGAGACGCAAACCAAATGCATCATTTCTGGTATAATCTGTAGTATGCCATATTAATTGTGGTGAAATTCAGTCTCATTTTTTAGTTTATGTTAACCAATGTGAACTACCTCTAAATAGGCTTAAATCCTTGACTAGATGATCTGTAGATTTAAACCCCAGGTGGACAGTTTGTTTTGTGAAAGATTTATCACTGGGGTATTTCATCTTCATTTAGTGAAGTTCTAAGTTAAATGAAAAGGAAAGATATAAAACCTTATTCATGTAAGTTTAAAGAAAGCATAGGCATTATAGTTAACATAAGTTTATGTGGGCAAGGTTTTATGCATTCGTAAAAAAGATTGCATTTGATCTGATTATATTGAATTAAAGATAAATTATAGTTAAACCTCTAGGGAGAAGAATGAGGATCATGGAGAGTTTTTAAAGTAGTTTTAATTAATTTTCTAAATATGTTTACTTTGCAGTTCATAGAAAATTGATATTCCTATAGCTTCCCTCAGTGAAACAAGCCTTCCTCAAGCTGTGATAAGTGCTTCTCAACATTTAAGTCTGTTGGAAATTTTATACCTTTAATGGTATGCACCAATTCATTTTTTTTCTTGCAATGCATAGCAATCCAGAACTTACTGCTCAGGTAACAACATACAGTCAGGAATTTTAGCTCGCTCCAAGCTGAGTTGGGATAGATTCCCTGGGAAGCTTCCATGGAAGATGAAGGAGTGCTGTCAGTTTTCTAAGGACACTCTCCTGGAAGTGCAAAACCAGTTCATGCCCTTTAAAGGTAAGGAAAGTAGGTGGAATAAGAGACTCCCTTGGCTTAAATGTGAGCTTCTGAGGCTGCTCAAAAATGAAAGAGAAGCAAACCAGAGATGGAAAACTCATGGAGAACTACAAGGGCACTCCCAGGGTGAGCAGATGCAGTTAGAAAAGCAAAAGCTCAGCTCGAATTGAAATTGGCCAGAGAGGTCAAAAAAGACAAGAAAGGGTTCTTCAGGTACATAAACAACCAGAAGGAAATATTGGCCCTCTGTTAAGCAGCAGAGGTGAATTAATCACCCACAGTGCTGAAAAGGGAGAGACTCTCAAAACATTCTTCACGTCTGTCTTCACCAACACTGTTGGGCCACAGGTCCTGGGAACAAAAATCCAGGTTTATACAAACACCAACAAACACCATCAATGAAAGAAGAGCTGGTCTGTCAACTATTACAGGAGCCTGACCCCTACAGATTGATGGGTCCTGATGTTACACACTCAAGATTTTTGAGAGTTGTCTGATGTCATTCCAAGGATGCTCTCCATAATCTTGGAGAAGTTGTGGAGATCAGAGGACATCCCAGATGACTGGAAGAAGGCTAATGTCACCCCATCTACAAGAAGGGCTTAAAGGAGGATCCAGGAAATTACAGGCCTGTCAGTTTTACTCCATTTCCTGGGAAAGTTGGGGAACAAATTCTCCTGGGGGCTATCACAAGTCAAATGAGGCACATGACTGGGAAAAGCCAGCAGGGTTTCACCGAAGGCAAGCCATGCTTGACAAACCTGATCACCTTCCGACAACACAATGACCTGCTCAGTTCATGTGGGGTGAGCAGTGGACGTCGTCTCCAGGGCTTTCGGTATGTCTTCCCAGAGACTCCTCCTAAAGAAACGGATGCATTACGATCTAGACAAGTGGTCCATGCAGTGGATGGGGAACTGGCTGCCCAGACACAGCCAGAGGATGGTGATAAACAGCTCCTTTTCAAACTGGCAGCCCTTCACAAGTGGGGTTCCCCAGGGACCGATATTGGGCCCACGTCTGTTTAATATCTTCATAAGTGATCTGGAGGATGGGATCTAGTGTATCCTGATGAATTTTGCTGATAATACCAAGCTGAGGGGGGAAGTGGACACTTTGGGAAGGAGAGCCGCCCTGCAGGAAGACCTGGATACACTGGAAGAGTAGGCTACCAAGAACTTTATGAAGTTCCACAAGGACTAGAATTTGCACCTGGGAAAATACAATCCAGGAGTGCAGCAGAGGTCGGGATTTGTCTGGCTGGGGAGCAGCTCTGTGTCAAGGGATCTGAGGGTCCTGGTGCAACAAGCTCAATGTGAGTGACCAGGGTGCTGCTGCTGCAGCAAAGAAAGCCAAGAAAGGCTGGACCAGGGTCCCTTCCAACCTGGTGCAATGTGATTCTAACATCATTTTTAATTAGGATCAAACTGAGATCTTACAGGTAGTAATTAGTGAGCCCTAGATAACTGGATGTCATTCACTGTGGATGACTGGTCTGTTTTTTAAAGAACATACTTGAAATTATCCCTCCTTATTAGAAATGTAGTTCAATAAAGCACCTTAAAATAAGCTGCAGCAGAATGAAAAGTTTCCAGCCAGAAAAATTATGCATAGGAAAAAAATTTCACACCCAAAATGGCAAAGTATTTCAAATGTTTCTGTTAAAACACTAAAAAGATCAACACAAAAGTTTAATGATGTAGTCTCAAGCTTGCAGACACAGGAAGCATGCTACCATAAAATCAGGGGAAATAGATTAGCAATCTAGAGACCAGATGGTTAGTATTTACTTGCTGACATAACACCACCAAATGTTCCTAAATTTCTTTTTTAAATTTGTCTTTCACATTACATTATCAGCATAGGAACTGATCTTGCAAACATACACATAAAGATTTCAATACATTTATTCATTTGAGTAGTCCCATTGACTTTAGAAAAAGAGACTCTTCAGAGAACCAGGCTGTCAGCTTAGGGGGAGTCTACAGTGTTGTAAACTATTTGCCTACACCGAATTGGGCAGGCTAAGTCTGGGGAAAAATTTAAAAGCCTGTATACATGTTTTTGTTCTGGTTTTGTTGTTTGCAAGAGAGAGCAGTTTATGGAGAGTATGATAAAAGACGTTCCCCATCCATATATATATGTCCTGGTTTGATGGATAACTGTTAAACTTGGCAGGGCCTGAAATAAACTGAAGTCTTAAAACCCTTCTCCAGTTTGAAGTCAAGGAGTCAAAAAAAGATTTACAAACATTTCTACCCAGCAAATTGTTAATACCAGCACAAGGAAATGTTGTTTAATTATAGCAGGATACTCCTACGAATTACTTAACCTCTCTCCTTTGTGAAAAATGTCCTTGCTTCCAAATATTTGTTCAGAGACTTATTTTTCTCTGGTGGGAGAAAAAATGTCACCCCTTGCTCTACACTGTAACTTGTTTAAGTTACCTGTAGGGGCTGTCTAGTCAAAATATACAGAATTTCACTAGTGTTAGCTTTTCATACTCTTTCTCCTTCAGCTTTATGCTTTTTCTCTCATTTTCACTTTCTGAAGTGTTGTGTTCTCTCATCCCTGTCTTTACTGGGGTTTTTTTGGAGGCAATTAGATTGCCCCTTTGCCCAACATATTTTTCCCCATCTCCCATCAAAATCTGCTTCTTAATTACTTGCATGTTTCCCAATGTCTCTTTTTCTCACCTGTCTCCTCAGGTTCCTTTTCCTCTATTTGTACATCACTTACAAAGTCACCTGCCTCCAGGCAGTGTATTTCCTCCCCTATTTATTTTTTCCATTTTCACCATCTGTGTGTGTATATGTAGTACAACCACTTCATTTGGTAAAAGTAACATCAAACTGAGTTGACCCCGTTACTGCCTGAAAATAAGAAATTTATTTTCCTATGCTGCAGTTTCTTTGTTGATCACACTTCTGGAAGCCACGAGGGAGTTCCTTTAATGTCATAGTTAAAATGATAAACTTGGGTAACCCCTCATGTGCTCCCCTTGAATACTTATTATGCTCAACTCCCTACTCATACAGACGCAGAAGCAGTGTCTCTGTTTTCCAAAGCCAGGAATTCTACCAAGAATTTTAATTCTAGGCAGGTCTTTCAAGTTACAATTTGTCTGAATATCACAAACATTCAAGTATCTGTACCTGCAGCTAGTTGTCCCACACAGATGAAAAAGCTGTGAGTACCTTAAACAAAAAAAAGAAATCCCCACAAAAAACACTCAACTTATTTTTTCAAGTTAATGTTCAGTCTTTACAGGAACAAAAGAAACATGAGCTAAAAGAAACAATGGGTAGGTGGGGAATTTCCAACCTGTTGTCAAAAAGCATTAGAAAAATTCTGTCATACATGAAACTAGTAATATTTGTCTACAGCTTTGCTGTGTTCACTGTCTAGGCAAAAACAGGGCTAGGACACAGGTAATCTGCATGGATGGGAATAAAGCTTTTTGTTAAAGAGATGATGATTTAAAATAGAACTTCTAAATGTAACTACTAAAAATGACATTTCATATAGAAAAAAAGTCACAACCACCAGAAAACACCCTTTTCCTTTAATGCAGTAAGACAATGTTCAGAGTCTCATCTGGAATGCTGTGTATCTTTCTGGTCACTCACCTTTAAAATGATGAACTCAAAAGAGCAAAATTAGCAGAACAGTCATCAAAATCCTACCTTATAAAAGAGTATTATCCATCAGAAGAATGGTTGCACAGGTCATGACCTCTGGCTCTCAAGAGTAAATGCCACATAAAGCAGCAAAATCAGTGTTGAAAGAAGAAGAAATTGGTATAAATTAATCAGGAATAATCCCAGAAGCAATCTTATAAACTGCATTTACCTCTCCGTAATGCAGATCTTCATATAATTCTGGGGACGGAACACCTAACTCATTTTAAGATACAGGTCCACACATGTACACAAAGCATTATATGACATGGTTCCTTGTGGTAGCAGACGAGGAATAAGATGATTTTCTCCATTCTTTTGTTCCTACAGATCTGGAGCTGTAATAACATGGAAGGAGAGGGGCTACCTACTCTACAGTACAAGGTTCAGCTGTGCTGCCATTGTTATTGCTCATTAATTGGATTTAATTGCTATATGATTCAAGTAGATAGCAACAGTAAATACCATTAATTCCTGTGGAGTCAGGGGAGCGTTTCTTTATATCTTGCTGTAAACAAGTTAAAGTGTCAGGAAGCACTGAACATGTAGCCTACCTGAATCTGTGACAGATCTACATTTGAAATGTATAAAACTATCTTTGCAGAATCAGAACAGACACTTGGCATTTTTCCAATCATGCAATCACTGTAGTAAAGGAGGGGTGAGGGAAAGTTACTTTGTTTGTATTTCAGCAGCTACCATTTTCTCCAAGTTCAGTCTTCTACTACATTTGCCTTATCCTGTTATCATTAATTAAACTCTGTAGGAATGGGCCACATTTAGATATTTAATAATTCTTAATCTTCATACCTGCAGGATCTTCTAAGAAATATTTCCACATAATAATAATTTACTTGGTGAGTATAACCTTTATCCAGTTCAGCAAGCATAATTAGAAATTAATTTGTTATGTTTGGGTTTAAAAATATTTTAGGTCATTTTTACATAGGCAACAACACATTAAGTAATATAGGAGAATGCAAACACCTTCAAAGACAAAGTTTCAAGAGAAGGCATTATTCAATAGCAAGAATGGAAAATGGCCTGAGCTTCTCATACTAATTCTATAGTTTCTGTACTGGAATCCAACCTTTGCTCTTGCCTGTATAGTAAAACCGGCAGAAATATGTTTTTTAAGGCGAACACAAAAGGAAATGGCACATAGGAAATCCTGCCAGCCAGTTTTCGAATTTAAGTGAAAGATTATTTCAATGGCATGTTTCATGGAGGAGCTAAACGCGTGCTGGTGCTTCATCTCGACTCCCTGGGCACAATGCTCTGTGCCTGCGGCTCCCTCGTGTGGTGCATCCCTGTTCATCTGCCTGACAGAGCCCCATCAAACACGAACTGCTCCCCAGAGCCGTGCCCGAGCAAATACTGCTGGGGAGCTGCTCAGTGTTCGCCTTGACTTCCACTTCTACATTCTGGGCATCAGCACAGCGGATCTTTACACTGCAATTAACAACTGTGAACCTCTGACTTGTTATCATTCCCAGTATCCGTCACTGTCCCAAAGCATACTATCTGCCCAGCAGTAAAGAGTAAGTTTCTTCTTTTTCTTTATTTCATTTGATAGACATTATATATATGTATATACACACAGTACAATGCTTTTCTTTTGAGATAGAGAATAAATGAAATTTTTCATTGCTGGTTGTTTAAGTGAATAGATTACAGTTAATAATGAAAAAATTAGACGTTTAATATCAAAAGCAACTTCAAGTATCTTCTATACATTTTAGTATTCAGTATATAGTAAGGTGGTTTGGGGGGTTTCTTTTTATATCAAAAATGTATTTGGATAGACTAGTTTTATCCTTATACTTTAGAGTACTATTCATATCAGGCATGGAGTTTAAAATTACGTATCTCATGGTCCCAACTAGCTCTTCACAAGAACCATAGGTCACTTATACAGTCAGGCATACGTTTCAAAACAGGGTTTAATCATCAGCAAAGTCAAGGTGAAATAACCATGTTTAGAAATGCACTATTTCATTCTCCTAAAACAGGTTAAGCTGCAGTCCTTGAAATGAAGCAATATACAACACCACTGTTTGCAAAACAGTACCTGACTTAGGCATAAATAGTACTTCAGTTCCCCGAGCTGCTCATCCCTTAACCTTTCTGTATAAAAATAATTCAACTTAGGCATATATTGCACTAATTTTATTGTACTGGATAGCTCTCACTCTGCATTATCTGTTTTCTTTGCCACACTAGGATTACACTAGGGTTTTAATTTCCATGGAAAACCTGGGAATAGGGCAACAGACACACATATGGTGTGCAATAAATGGTTATCTATAACAGCAATAGTAATCTCAGAGGCATTCACAAAGGAAACTACACATTAGACTTGGAGATCATTTTCTCCAGTAGATTCATCATTCTCTCCTGTAACTGTAAGCTTTGAACTTGAATGATGTTCTGCTGATCCAGAATCCTGCGCACTTCTCTACAGGTTTCTTCCATAGCTCTACTCAACTTCTTTTGTTCTTCCAACATAGCTTCCATTAATTTTAGCTTCTTCTTTTGGAAACTGCAGTTTTGCATTTTTCTTTTCTTAACTGGTCTTTCTTCAGCTCTGAAATGTGAATATTTGTTAAAAATTAAACTCATATTTATAAAAAAAGAACCCAAAATTCTATAGTATATTCTTGGCCAAGCTACAACCTAGTCATATTTTTAAACCCCTGTGTTCTCCAATAAATTCCCTCTCAAGTTTGTGCCAAAACATAAGTATTTAATGTATTATTGCATAGTGTTACAGATTGGAAAAAAAAAAAAAGAAAAAGAAAAGAAAGAATAAAAAGAGGTTTTACATCTCATTGTTTTTAATAAGAATTTTCCCTGCAGAATATCAGGCTTTTTGGTTTGTTTGTTTGTTTGTTTTTTTATCTTGACATGTCTTGCACATTGAATTTGTACACTGTACTGGGAGAGACATTTGGCTTATCTGGCCATTGAAACTCCAATTTTAAAGCTGCAATAACCATCCCAATCCAGAGAAGGTCCTGCGTGGTTACATGTGTGGTACCTTACAGCTTGTTTTTTAAAGCATTGCTTCAGTAATGCTGGTCCCACTCCAGATACGAGTTTCAGAGTCTCTTGCCCTTGCACCAAGACACAGCAGTGGCACTGACCACTCTTTTTTTTATATTCCATCACAAAACATTATAAACAACATAAAAGGCAGAAAAGACAGAAAAATACCTGGGGGTGCTGGTTGAGAGTGGCTGAACATGAGCCAGGTGTGCCCAGGTGGCCGAGAAGGCTAAGGGCACTTGGCCTGGATCAGCAATAGTGTGGCCAGCAGGACCAGGGCAGTGACTGTCACCCTGTACTTGGCACTGGTGAGGCCACACCTCGAATCCTCTGTCCATCTTTGGGCCCTCATAACAAGAAAGATTGAGGAGCTGGAGCATGTTGAGAGAAGGGCAATGGACATCCTCATCTGAAATATGCAGAACTGCCATGTGGAATTTGGGGAATATTTTAAGAATTTCCTCTATGCTTTATCATGCTGGGTTTCTGTTTTGGAAGAGAGATAAACAGGGCACTACAGATAGTGCTCTCAAGATGTAAAGTTCACATGGCTGTTCTAACTTGGGGTGACAGCGCAACACAGTCAAAACCAGCCCACACGGCATACAAGTGAGAACACACACACAGATCTGTGCCTCTTAACCTGCAACCTAAGAAGGAATCATGATAAAATATGAAAGAGGAAGAAAGGCAAGTAGAAGGCATATGCGTAAGTGTACTGCACATCTGAGAAACCTCCAGTTAGAGCTGGATAACTCCTTTCCTAACTTAAAGTGAGAGACCATGTCTTCATTTATGCTTTTTGTAACTCCAGACTGGAGTCCCCACCATCAAAGTTATCTGATGATGTGTCTTGAAGTCCCTTGACACAAACAGCAATCTCAGTCGTGTTCTGCCAAGTGCAGTATCCTTTCTGGGTGAAATGCAATAATGAGATAGTACAGTTGTGACTAGTATGCCATGTCAACATGCTGCAGATTTTAAGGCACCCTTGAATAAGGGTAACTTGAACTCTTGAGGAATGTGTTTTTTATTAATGTGAAGAAGGGTAATAAGGGTGAGGTCACTCAGCTGTGGCAGATTTGTATCATAATTTGATTCATGTTCTTATCCTACTTGACAGGCTTTGTGCAGCAGCAACTGTGACATTCAGATCTGTCAGCAGGAGAGAGAAACAATCCTGAGCACCTGAAAGACTTAATGCAAATATAAAAAAAAGACACAAGCACCTTGACATTTAAGAGTGCAGTGACCCAAAAAAGCGTGAAATCTATGGAAAGAAACAAGTAGATTAAATTAGATGCTATTGAATTCATAGAAAAAAAAAAATCTTCCTTCATGTACACTAACAGGACAAACAAAGACCACTAGCTTTCAGAATACCCAGGACTTTAAAGTTACTTGTTCAACTCAAAGAATTTCATCAACATTATACTGGCACAATGGTGCTATGGCAAATGAGAAGTCATCAACTTCATGCTAAATAAAACCTTGGAAGGTATACAATAAACTAAGCTTTGCAAATTCTATATAGCATATTTGGTTTAGAGCATCAAATAAATGTGAATAAAATAAATACATGCTGCTCTGCTCAAACTGTGGGTCAAGCTTGCTGCTGATCACCAAAATTATCATAGTCCCACAATCTTGTGAGAATGAGTCTTGGCTCACACTAAAATCTGTTTGTCCCCATTAACTCTAAGGGCCAGAATTACTTCAAATGTGGTCCTCAAAGAGGTCAAGCAAGTGGAAAATATCTACAGCGGTCTAAGGACAACACTGAATGTGTTATTCCAGGGTTCCCATCACTGCAGTCTCACAAAGAATGCATGCCTTCTGGTAGGCAGAGCAAGAAACTTTCTGAAATGGTCGTATTATTTTAGCCAAAGTCACCTTTTGAATTTAAATTTATCTTCACAGAGGATTTAAATGTTGAAAACTTGATGAATCTCTGTTCTCTTTCCCATACGGTAGAAAGTAGCTGTGATAAGACCTCTTGCCTGAAACCAGTACGAACTCACTCCACAAGAGGGCTCGTGTGTTGTCAAAGTAAGCACTGGTGAGAATGGTCCTTAATAAGGAATGAGAGAGAAAATCTGAGGCTTGTCAATGGTCCTGAGATGCACTGAGTATTGTGTGTCTTTCTTGGTAACAGTAGCCACCATTTGAGTTTTAATTTCAACTGAGACAACAACAACAAAAAAAAAAAACCATAAAAAACCAAGATGGAGTGATTTAGATTGAAAGATTTAAAATAAGCCTTATTTTTAAAAGAAAAGAATCTTTGAAGTGTTTTCCTAGAGTCTGTAAAGGATTTTACCTGTTTTTCAGTTAAATCCATCAAAAGACTGTAAGACATGAAACCATACCTCCAAGACAGTAACTGCCTTCCACAGCCTCAGAGAGAAAAGAGCAGCAATTTTTTTTACTGTCAGCACTATGTGCAGTCTGCTAATAACTAAAAAAGTATTCACTGAAGAGTGCTAGCTCAGAACTGTGTTCCAGCACAGAGAAGTGCCCCCAAAAGCAATGACTCAAGGATTCTTCAAGGTCTCCCAAGTACTCTCTACATTTGTTTACAATAACAAACACAACTTGGTAATTAGCCTTCACTGAAAAGATAGATTTATTTCAGAAATCTTCAGAAACCCCTAGCTTTGGTGAAGGTCCCAATCTCCTTTTCTCTCCACTGACTGATAGTGAAAGTGTCCTGTGATCACTCACAAGTTCGCAGTAAGTATTGGCACTCACAGTCCTCTCCTCTTGCAGAATAGGTCCTGAAAGGGAGCTCTTGAGAAGGGCTCTGCAAAAGAAGGCTCTAAAGAATCTAATTTACAAGCAAAGAATACTCGTAACATGAAACAATGTAAAATGTCCAGTGATGCCCGAAGGAGTTATTTGAATACTGAAGCTACTGAGCCATCTTTCTTGAGAAGTTCTAGGTGTCCTGGGCAGCATGTCAGAGAGACTCCTCTCTGTCAATAACGGTTATAACAAAGTCATATATACAAAAGAGGGAAGCAGGGATAGGAATATGGGTTCAGCACCAAGTAACCTAACCAGCATCAGTATCCTCAAACAGTTTCAGCTAGCAGCATGTCTAGTTTGCCAATGTATAGGCACAAGTGTAAGAAACGACTGACAATTGCTGTAGCATCATTCAGTTCCTGCTGCCGATTCTCCATGTTGCATTCCTGTGCAGCCAACACCTCTGTGACAGCAGGGGCGCAACAGATCCTGACAGCATCCACAGCCTGCTGAAGAAGCACCTCCCTCTTTGCCAAGCCTCTGAAGGTAGATTTTGAGGAAAATCTTAGGAAAGAGGGATCTAGGGAATTAAGGACCTTAAATACAATCTTCTGCTGGACTTCTGGTGTCTATGGCAAGGAGCCTACAAGACACTGGCACTGGTATTCCCCTGACCACATGAACAAAGTGTGGAAGAGCTCTGGCACTGGGACCATGTTCCAAGCAGAACCTGACAAAGATATTTCCATGCCATGCTCATAAAACAGACAGGCAGGGTACCAAGGAAGCAAACCAAGGGAAAGAAATTGTTCCATCTCACCCTGGAGACTGAGCAGAAATGACAGCGTGTAACAGACACAAGGGGGAACAAAGGAAAACCTTCAGATATAATCAGGCAACATGTTAGGCAAGTCTCAACTGCATTTGCTGCCTGCCTACCTAATATCAATTTAATTCACTGTTCAATTAAAAGTTCCTTGATAGATTGCTTACACTTATCCAATACAGCTTGTTTCAGGGACGTGTGTGAGTATTTCATGAAGCAGGAGTTGAATACAAAGAGTTCTCTGTTTATCAAAATGTATTATCTCCACAAAACCCAAAAAACAATTCCTCATTTCTGGCTACTTCACAGTAAACAGGTCTCCAGAACCATCAGCTCCTGGAATTTATGGCTTTCAACACCAAACAGCTGTTTCTCGCTGTTTTGCTTTTTAGCTTTTTTAGCTACATACAAATCTGCGCAGACCTCCATAACCTATGTCTTTATGAAAAAATAAATTAACGATGATCTGGAAATAAACAATATTAATATTAGAGATGATAGAAAGATCTTCAGAGCATAAGGACTGAGGATGGGGCAACCTGGATCTTCTGGTAAACTTGGCTTATTCAATCATTCAAACGCATTCAGGAATTAACAAGACTGATCCTTAAAGTAAAGCACAGAAATGAACCACAAAAATGGCTTGGAGCCTGGGCAAAGCATCTTGCTAGGATAACAGGTCTGCATAATGAGTTAAGATGCACCACATAATGCACATAGCCTAAAGCTCAAACTTCTTTGTAGATGATGCCCATTCAGATTTAAATAGCCATGGCATAATTTTAGAAATATAAAGGCTTTGCCAAAGCTGTTGTTTCCCAAATTAGCATCATCACCAAGTTTTAATGCACTTCTTGTAATTAATATTTTTGCTAATTCATGTTACCAATTTTTACTTTCTTCCTGTGTAGACCTTCTTTACCAAATTAATTAATCTATATTTAAAAATTAAAAAATTCCAAAGATGGTGCAATCACGGCACACAACAACCTTGCCAGAAAGCACAAATACTGAAATGTTCTCCAATATACTGAAAAGAAAGGTAAGTAGAAGTAACATCTGAAAGTTTCATTCACTAAATTTACATTAGAAACAAGGGACTGTTTTAAATAAGGGTTTGCTTGTCATGAGAAAGAAGGGAAGAGTGAATTCTCCATCTTCTGAATTTATTCAGATCTAGACCAGACATTTAGTAAGACATTTCCCAGAGTCAAACAAATCATAGAAACAAAGAAGTGGAGGCCAGCAGAGCCAGAGGGCTCCTGAGTGCAGCAGTGCCCTGCTGAGGGAAGGATGTCACAGAACCCTCTCCATAACATTTCTGGGCTCCACATCAGAATAACCAAATTCAAATAGTATCTAACAAGAAGTCAGACTAAATGACACAGTGGTTTTATTATGGTCTTTTAATCTATGAAAGTAACTCCTTCACCCCCATTTTCAGTACAATAGAAAGGGCAGAACACATGAACTCTGAACCATCTTCACAGTCTGTATAATTATGTTCTATCATTACTTTACGATGAAAACGAAGACCATAAATTAATCCACAGGGTGAAAAAATACTGTTTTTAATTAGATAAAAAGTCATTTATAGTGGTGTCAGGAATTTGGATTTTAAAAGTTTAAGCTGCAGTACAAGACTCCACCATATTGCGTTATATTTTATGACCATAATAGAATAATTCTATTATTGTCAGATGTTTTGTACAGTATAATAGTGTTAGAGAGGTGTTAGAAAAATACTAAACAAATAGCAGGCACCCCTTTAAAGGGATTCCAATGTTTTCCTATTCTACACGTTTGAAACAAAATTAAAATTAATTTTATATCACATTAATTGTATGAACACTAACTAGCAAAATTTGAGGTTTGTAAGAAGGTCCCAAACTCAAAGGTTTTCAAATAGAATGCAAAGAAAACTAGTTTCAACTATTTTTAGCTTGACAATATGTAGGTACTGATTGAAGTATAAAACTTGAAATTTTTCACGATCATGAAAGCTACACATTCAATTGAAATTTTTTTAAAGTTACAATTTATATAGCCACATAGCCTCCTGCTATGTTCAAAGATACTGTGGAAAACACAAAGCTGACACTCTAAAGCTGTGTTGGAGAGTTTAAAGGAATAACAGGAAAGTTTTCAGAAGTTTAAAAGTTACTTAGAAAGAACTACTGTTTGAAAGTTTTCTTCACTATCCATTGTTGCCATAATATTAGGATTTTTATTACTGAAGAAAGAAATCCTGGAGTTTAAGTTGTAAAATATACAGCTGCAAAACACATCTGCATTTTACATACAGACGTGTGTGTATTTTTCAAAATATGTTTCAAAGTAATTGTTTTGCATAATGGTAAAGTACAAAAATAGGGAAATTGAGGACCTGAAATGTTCTTTTGATTTCAATTCCCAGAACTGTTTTTAGTTCCTTTTTTGAATCTGTTAGATCAACTGTCTACTGTTTAGAGGCAAGCGTATTGACAAAAAATCCAGGATGGACCCAAAATTTTTATGCTAATTCTCTTCTCTCTTGTTGGCTATTTCAAAGTGTTTTTCAAATACAAGATGACACACTAATTGCTTAAGCTGAAATTGCTTCCTCAGTTCATAATTTTCTATTAGTAACTCTAAAAGAATTAACTTCCTTGTCTAACCATGGCAGCTCTAAGTGATTTTAACCAATCTGGTATCATTAGCAAGCGCTGTATTTTCTTCTGGCCAAAAAAGGGTTCTCTACTCTGCTCTCATTCATCAGGCTAAATTAAACAGGTCAAAGCTGGACAAGCTTTTCAAACTCCCTAAGGCTATTGGAATAACACCTTTTCTCCTTCCAGACACGTGCCCCATTATCACAAGAACCTTCTAATTTTTAATCCAATCACGATGCTCACCTTACATATTACACTGATCTCTCAGGTGGTATCTACTGCTCAACTTTTTTTAAAAATAGGGGAACTGTATTTTAACTTGTGAATGTGTACCTATCTTGCTGTTAAATGATATGCACAATATTCTATTGGACAGAATTCTTCCATAGTGAAGACTGCAAGAGCATGGCTGCATTCCTAAGTTATGGGGGTCCTATCACCCTGAGAGCTGCCCTGCCCTTCCCTCCAGCTGCCAGAGCATCCTGAGCCACGCAGTGCAGCCACTCCCAGCAGGCAACAGGAGCATGGCAAGGACTGGGCGGCTTTACCTGCCCCAGACTTGCAGCCAGCTGAAAGCCAGCCTGTGCCGCTAGAGCCTTGATTTAAACGTGCTGCAGGTTCTAAATTTAGCCAAGTAAAGTAAAAATACTTTTTACTAGAAGAGGTTAGGTAATTTCCTTGGACAAAGTTTAAAAAAAATAAACAAACCACTGAACTTGGAGCTGGTTAAAATGCATCATAGCCGAAATTTTCCAGAGCCTATCACTATAGAAATAATCTGGTTTGAGTGATTTAAGTCCACTTTAGCTGTAAATGAAAGCATCTACATAAGAGTGGGGGTCCACCTGCAAGCAGCGGGCACAACAGATGTGGGTTTGGGGTTGATTAACTTGACTTCTGTGAGGGCTGTGCATGTTCTGTAGTGAAACTGGTGTGATGACCTCTGTCCACCCTTGTGGTACAAAATCTGTGTTGTCCTGGAGGTGTCCCTAAGCTGAAAAAACTTTACATCCAGCATTTTTTAAAAGCCTGATGTTATCAAGTAGTCGAGTGAATAAACTCCGTGACATTTTTGAAAATGTGACCTTCTAATTAAATATTAAATAATGTTATTGTAAATCCAGTTGGGAATTAAGTTATTGCATCTCAAATGTGACTGTGTAGTTTGCAAATCCTGAAGTCAAGTGAGTTTGTGTATCAGGAATATCAACTACTTATGATGAACTAGGACAGAAAAAAAAAATCATTGCTTGAGAACAAAAAGGTTGCTATAGTTCCTAAGTTATACACCCTAATAAATATTCAGCTGCCAAAAAAAAGAAAAAGTTTTTAAAAAGAATCAGCTATTCAAAGACTATTTGCTTGAATGATTAAATGAATTTACCCTAGTTTTATTCATCCAAGAGTGGGTCTGGAAACAATAATTCAAACTTGTTCGGTTGGTTCTTCTTCCAGCTCAACATCTTTACAGTTGCATGACTGACAGGTAATTTTACTGTTACAGTTAAAGCCTCACAGATACATGATAAGGATCTCTAGGATCAACTTTTTTCCTGCCAGAAAACTGTAATCAACTCTTATTTCACACCACTCTGGATGAAAAATGAGACCAGTAAAGTCTAAAATTGTATCAAGAATACAACCCTGCCTTTTGTTAAAAAAGCTGCCTTCCAGGGAACTCCAATCATATAAAAGAAAAAAAAAAAAAAAGTAATCACGTTTGCATCTCAAACTAGCATTTACTTTGAGAAAAATTACATTCTCAATTGTACTTTCAAACTGCATGAGCAGCTTTTCAATGTCCATAGAAATATTTATTTTGCATCTTTTCACCATTTTAATAATAACTGAAGCCAGAGAAATTTCATACTCATATCAAAAGCAGAACTAGAGCAAGCCAAAAATCATCTAAGCAGTATGCTATATCTCTGATTGCACCGCAGGACTCCCTTGAACATGCCTGTACTCCTTTTATGAACACTCTCCCTGATGTGAGCCGTGACATGCATGCTGAGTTTTGGCAATAATATACAACTTTTTGCCCAGTTCTCCTACTCCCTTCCAGTCTTTCATAAAGGAATAAAGAAAATGCCCTAATTCAGCAAAGTGGCTGAGATTCGGGAACAGATCTCATTTGTGATTTACAGAAAAAATACAAGAGCTGCTAGAGAAAAATGTGTGAGGGTGTTCCCTTTACAGAGCCAATTCGGTTCATTCTGTAAAACACTAAAAAGAGGGGGAAATAGATGCTACCTCAGCTTGTAAGAAAGTAAGCTTGATGAGCTCTCTGAATGTTCATCTTCAAAGCATTCTTCCCTTCCTTCATATGTAAACTGGTTATATGGCAAGTACAGAGGTGTAGACTTAGCTGATGGAGACTGCGAGGCCTCTGTCTGTGATGTAGAAGGACCTGGTTGCTGATTTTCATGCATTTTCACATCGCTGTGGTCTGTCACTTTGGATAAGATCCTATCAATGGTTTTGTAGTAAGGCCAGTCAGGTGCCACAGTTTCACTGTCAGTCATGCATTTTAATTTCCTGTAAGAAAAGGCACACAACATTAAAGCTTGTTTTCCTATAAAAAGTACTTTTCATACAGATCTATCTCAAAACATTTGTTCTGGTCACATTTAGGAGTCAAACTGAATGCTTTTAATGAGAATAAAATTAGACACTTTTCTTCTTTAACCTCCAGTGAAGCCTTTCAGGTTCTTTTCCTAGGTTTGACCTGTGATAAAAAGTTGCATGTAAACCCCAAATGAAATTCAATACAAATAAAGAACATTACAACTTCTAATGGAAACAGGACTATGTTGGTGGTTGAATAATTTTCTTCCCCTTGCAGAATACCCAACTAACCAATCTGACAGCAGCCCCTGGCAACTGGAGTAGGCAACACACCACAGCCTTTACCAAACAGTGGGCAGCCCTGTCCTTCCATGCTTTAAAGAATGAGTATTTATTTCCTATAATGACTACAACTGGCTATAAATATAATGCATATCCTTTTTCTAGTATTGCCTAAAAGCACTGAATTGCCTTGGTAAACATCCTTGTAACAACCCTGAGATACAGACGTCTGTTCATTCTTTACAGAATAAAGATCCATGTAGACAAAAGAATTTCATTAATTTACCAAAAAAAGAAGAGAGAGAGAACACCAACTAACACGGTTAATAATGCATTAGAAACAGCATGCACAAAAACATTACACTGGACTATCAACCATGACCTTGTCTTTCACGTGTATCTTATTATGAGATTTATTATTCAGTCCTCAGACAAGTTCACTGCTATCCCAGTTGGTACCCAGTGCTATTTTATTTTCTTTTACTGAGAAATATAAAACTCAGGTATATAGATGAAGTATACATTTCAAAGAAATTCCAGAGCCCCCAACTAGAATCCCAAACTTTCTTTTCATTTGCCTTTCCCAGTTCAGATCTTGTTACTCTAAATCAAAATGCAGGAAGGGAATACAACAGGAAAGGCAAGACCAATGACAAATGCTCCATTTTCATAAACCAGACTTCATTCAAATCAACAAAAAGCTGAACCAAATCTGATTCTCACAGCTAGAGGTTTGCATTTGCAGGGAAAATAAATAAATAAATAAATAAATAAAAGGACAAAAACTATTCCTGGACACAGGGCCCACCCTCTTTTTCTTGAAGCCTTTCAGGTTTTTCCTTCTCAGAATCCATCCTGCCCACACCAGTCCTGCAAGGGATAGAACTAAATAACATGTAAACATGATAAATACGGTGCCAGACTTAAAAGTGAGAACTTGAAGTTCTTCCTTTTAAACCACTCTCAGCTTAGAGTAAGGGGAAATCCACCACTGAGGAAAGAAGGCAGTAAGATTTGCTTAGATTTTAAAGACATTTAAGGATTCTTTTTTCCTTGTCCTTGCAAGGTCTGATGAGCTTTTCCAGCTATTTAGAAATGCACATCATAGTCCTGCAAAGTAAAGCCTCACAGCCATCCATACTTTTATGCCCTCTATGCATTCAAAATTTTAATTTCATACATATTTCACAACCTACTGCTGTGATTTCATAGTCAGAGAATATCAAGCACAGCCTACAAATACGTGCATATCCATCCAGCACAAAGAGAAAATAGCTAAATACAGGCCTGACAACAACCATCAATTAATATCGATTATTTTTAGTTCAATTGTTTAGACCATTTGCATGAAAAACATATCAATTATGCCACTACAAGCTAGTAACCAAGCCTACATGCCACATTTGTTTGCCTGTGTTGAAACCCCAAATGTGTTCAAGCTATGGAGTTTAAAACTGAATTGCAATTACACAGTGCTTTCACCATGGTCATCCCCACGGGTGAGATGGCAAAAGCCAGGGGTGACCACATCTCAGCCACTGCCAAGTCCAGCGGCTGCATTAAGACTTCATGAGACATGGTTTGAGCCTTCAGGACTGCCAAACATTGTGTCAAAAAGGGCAGGACAAGTGTAGAGCTGACAGTCTGCTGACTCTGCTCGAGGGACAGGCTTGTACTTAGCCTGATGTCAGCCAGGATCCCCAAGTCCCCATCAGCAGAGCTGCTGCCCAGCCAGCCCGCCCCTGCCTGTACCAGTGCAGGGCACTCAGCCATCCCAGCGGGAGGACTTGGCATTTGTCCTTATTGAATTTGATGGGGTCCCTCTCAGCCCATTTCTCAAGCCTGTCTAGGTCCCTCTGAGTGGCAGTCCTGCCCTGCAGCCCCCAGTTTGGCATCATCAGCAAAACAGTGAACACGCACTCCACCTCCTCCTTTGGATTGCTGGTATTAAACAGGGCATGTCCCAGTACCAAACCCCTGCAGTTCTCAACTGGGAATGAGCCTCTAGGCAGAATACAAGCCATTTACAGCGACTCTCTGTGCCCAGAGATCCAGACAGCTTTCTAACCCAGCTGGTAGTCCTTCATCTGGAGTACAACATCCCAGCTTGGATACAAGGATGTTCTTGGAGACTGTCAAAAGGGTTTGTACTGTCAAGCTACACAATACTGTCCTCTACCCTCATCCATAGATCTAGTCTTTTAAAAACAGAAAGCAAGCAGGTCAGTCTGGTAAATTCAGTGCTGGTAAATCCATTCGGGCTATTCCCAGTCACCACCTTCTCCTTTATGTGACTGGAAATTGCTTCCAAGACTGCTTCCTCAACGATCTTCCAAGCAGTTGAAGGGAAGAACTTTTAATTCCTGTTCCTGCCTTTTCTGAAGATTCAACAGCCTTTCTTCAGTCCTCCAGGACCTCCCTGAATCATCACAAACTTTCAGAGATGATTCCTGACTCAGTCCTTTTCTACCACTAGTATTTCTGAGAACTCTGCTATGGGCACACTCGACTGAGGCATCTGGGCAGTGAAGGCCAAAATAAAGATATCAAGTATCCTCAGCCTCATTATCTTCATCTGTTTTCACTAAATCATCCACCCCTGTGGTGATTTTTGGGGTAACCCAAGTACAAACACAGTCTGGGGGATGAAGACATTGAGAGCAGTCCTACAGGGAAGGAGTTGGGGGTGCTGGTGGAGGAGAGGCTGGACATGAGCCAGCAACATGCTTGTAGCCCACAGAGCCAACATTATCCTGGGCTGCAGCAAAAGCAGCATGGCCAGCAGGCTGGGGGAGGGCATCCTGCCCCTCTGCTCTCCTGAAACCCCACCTGGAGAGCTACAACAATACTCAGGAGGGCTGGAGCAGCTCTGCCATGCAGACAGGCTGAGAAAGCCGGGATTGTTCAGCCTGGAAAAGAGAAGGCTCCGGGAACACCTTATTGTAGATTCAGACCAGATATAAGGAAGAAATTTGTAATAAGGGTGGTGAGCCACTGAAACAGGTTGCCCAGGGAAGCTGTGAATGCTCCATCCTCGCAGTGTTCAAGGCCAGTTTGGATGGGGCTTTAAGCAATCCAGTTTAGGGAAGGTGTCCCTGCTCATGGGACAGGGTTGGAGATGGTTTTTAAAGCTCCCTTCCAACCTGAACAATTCTGTGATTCAGTGGAAAGGTTTCAGGAGCAGGCTTTTTGCCTGAGCAGGTCGGTACCTTTTTTTTTGGTTTTTGAGCTCAGCTGTGTACCCAGACCCCCTTTTTTGCAGAACTATGACAATTTTGAAGGAAGAGCTGTTGCTTATTGTCTGCTCACAGAGCTGTAGAGTTGCAGTTATATAAACCCAGGTATTTCTCTGGCTCTCAGTGCATTGACTGGATACTAATTCTTCTACTTCTGACTGCCTACCATAGCTCTGAGCTAAATAAAAGAGATCACTACCAGGAGGTAGACAAGAGAACTGTGTTAGCTTAAAAGCAGCACCAGCAGCAATCATCTACCTCTATGGAGTCTGGCTCAAACACACAGAAAAAAAGGATGAAACAGAGGAAGAGATGAGAAGATAAGGGAAAGGGAGTGTCAGTCCTTTGGAAGAGAAGTAGAAATGCTGCAGGTGGAGGTAAATAGGGGGAACATTCACTGCAATAGTGCTGATGGTTGAACTTTCTGGTAAAACAAACAAAATAGCTGCCTTCATAGTACTAATATCAAGTTTCAGGATTTACTGACTTTTAAATATTTTTTCTACAACTGTCAGAAGTCCTGAAAACCTAGTGAGGCAGCTGAGAGCTTTTGTCTGCATTGAGGTAAATGTAACCCTGGAAAAACTGAAGTCTGAAGCAGAGATTAATTTACTGCCCTCAGTCATTAGTGTAACTCATCACAGCAATCTTAGTTGCTTCCAAGAGATAGAGTTGGGGTTTTGTTTGTTTTAATGAAACATGAGGATGTTAAAAGAAACAAGACAATACGAAGGCTGGAATGCAATAGTCCAGAAATAAGAGAGCAAGATGAGCCAAACATTAACACTTTGAAACTGGGCAAATCACTGCCTGAGTGAGCAAGCCAGGCAAAAAAAAATGAGGTAAGAAACAGAGGGAAGCAAGAAAGCCAGCAGAGCTTGAAAAATAAATTCACACTGAGTTTATCTAGACCTGTTGCTGTTTCATGAGGCTCTATTAAAATCCAGCTGAGAGCAGAGGCAACTGAGAACTCTCTCCAAAAACTCAGGCATCAAAGTCAGATTTCCAGTGGACAAATACCCAAAGCATGCCAACCCAGTTAATTTGGAAAGTGATTGCTTGTCTTATTCCAGAGAAGTGAATAAATTAATGGACTTTGAGATCCCACTGCCAAAATGCTCCACTGAATAGACTGAGACAACTGTTAAATCATTTGTGCTGCCACTGACCTTTTTTCAGACTTTATTCTCTGTGCCTATTAATCCACCTTCTAAAACAAAATTATTACAGTATTATGTGCTAAAGAGTTGGGGTTTTTTACATCATCATTATTTAGTCAGCAAAAAGCAAGCAATCTATAACTTGCTTCATTTTATTAGGCTTTGCTCAAAGCTATGTTGTTTTTTTTTTTTATTGCAGCATTTGATATTACTACTTGCCTTAAGGAATGGATACAAGATCCATCTCCTGGGGTTTCTAGGAAAAGCCTTCAAAATAAATAATAAATAGCAACTGTTTATGAACCAATCAATGATGAGGAAAAGAAAGATGATGAAAGTACAATACTAAGCTGTGTACCTGCCATAAATTATTGAAATTAAGGAGAAAGATAGTAAAATATTCTAAAAAAGAAAAACTTTTTGCAGTAATTTGGCTCCACTCATATTTTATCATTTGCTGTAACAGAGGTCAAATATTCCAGTTGCATAATGTCATAGAGTATAGCAATGGATTACACAAGCAAAAATGTTTAATTGCTATCATGTACACATGAAAATAAAAAATTAGACTACTCTTTCATTCAAATCATGAGACTGATTCAAATTTACCAATCATTAACATTAATTGACTGCAATTCAAATCAAAGAGCAACAGCTGCATCCTGTTTTCTAGGCTTTGGGGAGGGTGATGTTTTTGAAAATAATAAATTTGCATTCACACAGTTCTTATTTTTAAACATCAGAAGGAATCAGTCAAAACTGTTGGCCACTGTGCAAGCTGTGCAAACCCTGCTTCCTTTTTATCAGGCAGTGTGTATTGTGTCAGTGGCAATGTTAAACAGCAGTTACAGAGCCCTGCTCCACAGTGGGATCAGCACATTAGCAGTGACAGGACAGAGCTTCCTTTTAGAAGCAATAATTACAGGTTCACATGAGCTGATAGCCCCAAGTAGGCTGCATAACACAAAGAACTGGGCACATACTCTAAGGGATGCTAAACCTCAAGAGCTGGCATGCTAATCTCAGGAAAACTTGTGATGACCAGCACATCTGAAAGCTGAACTTTGAATTCCAGGAAGCTTGACTCAGCCCTTCCTTCTTCCAAGGTGGATAAATGGGGAGGTTCATGCAGCTCACCACATAGGTATCTTTGAAGTGGAACATTAAAAACCTGGTGGCTGATCTATCCACAGCAGATATTTGAGATTTTACAGCAATGCCTAAAAGCAGAACTTTACTCAAATACACCTGCAGAAGGAATTTTCCTTCCACCTATGGTGCTGTGCAGGATTTTCCACCCAGTCAATTTCCATGGTGGATGAAATGGTCCCTTAATATACTGAGACTCCAGTGAGAATTACTTCAGGTCACGGTATATTTTTCCCTGATTAGTTTCCTCCAAATGCATTTGGACTACAGTAATGCAGAGGAATACAGGAACCACTGCCAGATCAGTCCGTCGTCTCACTCTCTTCTGACAAAGGTCAGTGCTAAATACTTCAAGAATGATTTTGACAGACAGCTTTTGAGGGCACATTCACCCATAAAAGCACATTATTATTTTTCCATCAACAGCCAGTAATATCCTGAAACCCGCTGTCTTTCATAACTCTACCTAACTGGAAGACAAACAACATCTGTATTTTTATTTAATAAATCTAATCTTTAGTAAAAATAATAACAATAATACTAAAACAACCTGCTGCTCTCTTGGTGTCAATGATTTTCAGTGTCAGTGAGTTCCACATGCTTATTATGCAGTGCAATACAGATTTATATGACTTTAACTAGTTTTACATTTCTTGTCTTGCAATTCTTATAAATAACTTCTTGTATTACGGCAAAAAAAAATCTGCTTTACATTGTGAAAAATAGTGCATATTTTTATGCACCTCTAAAACTCCTTTAGCATTCACAAACTTTTCCACTTTGGTTAATAAAGAAAGCTTTCCACATCTCAGCCTAACTGTTCTCTAAGCTTCTCCTCATTCTCGTCACCTTGCTGAAATATAGGGCGGGCAGAAATAAACACAAGAATTCAAAGAGGAAATAGTGAGATAAAATAGATTTCTGTATGGCATTTTAACACCTGAAAAATGTTTTCACCTCAGATGTGGAGGAATGGGATATGATCACCCTAAAATTGCTATTGTGATAGATGCTTATGCACACTGAGCTACACCTGAAGTAACGTTACCTAGCAGGACAAGATCCCACGTGGGATCCAAACACACCCAGAACCAGGGTGAATACTTGGGGTGGGAGCCCCTTCAGAGCCCCCCGCCACTGTACACACCCATGCAGGCTGCACTTGCTGCAGCACCTGCAATATTAATGGCCAAGAAACACTCATTCCCTACTTGTGCACATGTGTTTGTCTGACTTGGACACCTTCTACCCATAATGAATGGCTTTCACTGAGCAGAATAAAGAAAACAACATTTACTCAACTGCCTCTTAGAATGCCATCCTCAAACTGGGAGAGCACCATTATAAACATATTCAGTGCTTTCTATTTCAGATCCTTGTATGTTTCAGATCATCCATATCTGTTTAAACAGATGTCCCAGGATAAGACATGCCAGTGATAGCACTTTTAAAACGGAACTTGGTTAAAAAGACATGTAGAAATAGTCAAGTACTGCTTTTTCCTTTTATAGAAAATATATACTTATTTTTCATCCATATATGTATGTGTAGTAATTTGTAGGACAGAGGTTTTATGTTCCTTTATGAAATTGTGGCACATAGCTAAATAATATGATATGATTAAATATTTTAATGCAGTTTATTTCTGACTGTTACAGGAAGAGTAGAGGCCACTCCACCTCTGCAGCATTGTTAGGAGTTGCCTAAAGAAGTAAAGGATCCTGAAGTGGGGGAAGAAATAAGCACTCAGAACATCCCCCCTCCCTCGTGCTACTGGGGCCACATTCTCCCATGTCACACTTACTAACCCAACGTAATCATTACAAATCATTATTATCTCAAAATAGAGCTTTTTCCTACTCTCAGGATCTTCTTTTCCAGTTTGTGCCACAGATGATGCCCAGAAATACAGTGATGTAAAGCATCTTCCCCAAGTGGATTAAAAACTCAGCTGCCTCACTGCAAAGCCAGCAGTGGGTGGCCACTCACATCATTTACAGTTTCACCACAACCTTCCTTATCCTCACACACCACCTAGAAGTACCCAGAAAACTAGAAAACGTAAGTAATAGCTTCTGCTTGTCCCTGTTCTCCGTACCAGCTCACCTTGACAGCAAAGCACACGGGCGTGTGAACAAACAATAAGAAGATGCATTTCATATGCCAGAGCACAAAATGAAACAGCTCTGTGACAGCACAAGGCAGTTTTTAACTCTCCTAAATTAGCATCTCAATCAATAAGCAGGGAGCTGCAATGCACTGCAAAACAGAAAAGCAGAGTGACAACATGCAACAGAAGCAATCTTAGAAGTTCACAGAAATAGAAGGATATTTCTTAAAAGTGCAATTTCTCACACACACACAAGTGCACGTGTGCGAGTGATTTTATTTCTTCCCTTCCCCCAATGCAACTTTAAAGTAAAAACATTAATTAAGAAAAAAATATGAGACTCTTTGATTGATGACAACACTGTAAATTTAGAACAAAGGCTGACAGAAATAACCTATTCGACTTGGCAATTACGGCACTTAACTATCGTGCAGTGTTGCTGCTACAGACACCTGTAAAATCTCAGTGCCGCGAGATGCAATTCCCAGCAGGGAGGACTGCAGATTTAGCAGACTAAGCAAAAGCCTGGTAGCCAGCAACTCCCGACTTCTAAATCTGCATCCGAGTGTGAATTGCTGGGTGATACTGGACAAAAATTTATCTTAATTCCAGCTTTCTCATCTACAGTCTGGGGGAAGAAAACTGTAGGGATTACAACAGGGTTGGTAAAACATTTTGGAGATATTAGCATTTGCTACAAAACATCAGGTTTAATATTATGGCAAATGATGTTAAACATTATGCTTGTGGATCATGGAAATGTAGAAGGACATTCAAAGTTAAGGGGTTTACAGGATTTTCCCTAGTTTTCTATTTGATGAGCAGTCTCTGCACTAAATACAGTTAAGGGTGCCTTACAGAAAAGCGAGCAGTTTTAACATGGTTGCCTGCTGTAATAACCTTTTTTATTATTAATACGAGCTTTGAGGAGAGATTAAATGAAAGAGTCACATATTTGATTTTCTTGCATTACAGGCACATAGCTCAAATCACCACTCAGAATTTCCAGTATGAGGCAGTTTGTGCTTCACAGAGATAAGAATTAAGGAAAAAAAAATATATGGAAATATTTCTGTTAAGTTCTAATTATTTTTCTCCCTGCAAACAACAAATGCACAAATGCCTCGCATTTTCTGAAGCCAACTTCCCCTCCTGACTGCTTGCCTGTTCTTTATCATCCCCTTGTAGACACCTCCACCCTCCCCCCGACTCCTTTGGAGCAGTATTGACGGTGCACATTGATTCTCTCTGCAGATATAATAGTTCTTTCACTGCTGCTGCTTATAATTATAGCAATGTGTGTCACTCAGTAATAAGACATTCAATTATTCTTGGCCCCGTGAAGTGTAACCCTTCAACTCACGAGACCAAAATCTAGGAGCATCAGCCCCCCCAAACATTATTCTGTTCTAGTTTTCTTTTTTTTTTTTTTTTTAAACTTTGCCTTGCAACCCCGATCCTCAGTGGCCACTTGAAACTGCAGGAGTTTCACTGCAAGGAGCTGGCTGCCAAGCTAACACAATCAATCCCCTCAGCAAAGAGCAAAAAAAATAAATCTCTTTTCCCCATTAAATACATTTCCATCCCTCTGCATCATAACAACGCCAGCTAATTTTAAAGAAACAAAGTTGTCCCAGAGTTTGACATGAAATGGGGGGGAAAAATTAACAATGACGTAACAGCACTGGCAAGAGAGAATTTTAAAAGAGATATGAACAATCTTTAATCTTTTATCGACAGATTTCCTCTAGGAGACTTCTTTCTGAAAGGCAAAAATCACTGTGCCATCCCTGCTAAAATCTCTTAAAATAAAAAGAATTAACTGAAGCTTACCTGTACTGGAATGTCATATTTGTAATTTTTATCTTTATTTCCTCTCCGTGGCGAATTTCTCCAGTCATTTCAAAGAGTTTGTTAGCCATTTTCTCATAAACTTTGGCATTCCTTTTAGTTTGTTTCAGCTCATCAAAAAATTCTTCCCAAACCAGCATTAAACCTCTCATTTCTGCATCAGTCCAGTTTCTGGCCCTCCTGTGTTTCTCAGTCTGAGAAGAGACAATGTAACTGGGAATTTCTGCTGCAGCCATTGCTGACTGACCTAAAAGGGTTTTAAAAGAGGACACTTAATATAGATTGAGTTTTTAGTTTAGGTTTTTTGTAGTGCAAGACATGCATATGTGGATAAAGAATTTGAATGACAACAGAACATATGAAACCTTTTTGCAACAGCTTGAAGCTTGAGTGCACAAAATGGGGCCTACATCTGACAGGCAGGAATTTAGTTAAAAGCTTTTAAACAGAGAAACGTCATTTTGATGTCACGTTTCCATAGCAACAGAGCAACTGCATAAGCTACAACAACAAAAACCTTTTAACTGAAAGCCAAAGAATCAGGACAAAGTTGACAGGCCATCAATATTAAAGCTTTTAAACACTTTAGGTTTAACAAAAAAAAAAGATCTATGCAGCCTTTGAGAAGCTACTTTTAAGTTCTACTTTCTTTTTTAGCTTTCCCTTACCTTTTAGGCAGACAATCTGCTAGCAGGGGGTCATGGTCGCCTGAACGAGCTTTTAAGTTGTGCCTTGACAGACTCTCTAGGAGGTTGCAAGGACTGAGGCCATGTACACAAAAAAAAAAAAGCTTTTTTTTGCAAAGATATTCTGCAAAAAGAATCAGCCAGCTTTATGAAAACTATACATCTCTAAGCTAATAAATGTTTAAGCAGGCAGGCTCATTAAAAAGGAGCCTGCATCTGGGCTTTAGAACATGCAAAAATATTTTTTAAGTGTTTATATAAAGAGAAATATATACAAAATTTCAATATAAAGCCACTTGTTTTTTCCCCGAGATGTTTTGCTGCTGATAAGCACACACTGCAGTCCTGTCAGTATGAATTTGCCTTTGTAGGTATGTATTACTGTATGTGTATTTTGTATTCCTAGTAATTTAGATGCTATTTATGCAGCCTGTGTTCTGCCTTAGGACTGCAGCAGAAGCATTTCACCTGCTTTATGGGCAACCTAAAAGGATTATTCAATGAGTTAAAAAAAGGCTGTGAGATGCCTGGAACTGTGAATAAATTGCTTTGCTGTAAAACAAGCATTTTGAGATGGTTTTTATATAGGGCTAAATTGTGCCAGCAGTTATATCAGAGAAGCAGGGCTTATTCATTGTATTAAACACTGCAATACAAGCAGTGGGCCAAATCCTGCCCCACTTACACTCCTGCAATCTGACAATAATCTTCCACAAAAGAGTGAGATGCAGGAACTGCATTAATTCCAGCAGTACAACCAGCTAAAGAGAAAGATGTTCATTTCCTACAGTCCCAATAGAATCATGTTATGTAAAATATAAATAAATAATCCACGGACCTTTCTTATTATTATTTTTCAGTTTCAGCATATAACAGCAATAACGACCTCACTGCAGGGCATTTCCTGAAGATTAATGGCAGGCAGGGGTTAATGGCCTGAGGCTCACCCAGTCAGTCGTTAATCCCCAGGAAATGTTCTGTGCCTCAATCCTTAATGCTTAAGTATCCTATAAATTGTAAGTCTTCTCGTAACCACATCCTTGATCTTAACAATAGTTTAAAAACACACGGCTTGGTTTGCATCCTGGAGATGGCAAAGAGAGCACATAATGTTCCTGAAAGGTACACTAGTGACATTTGTGGTACCATTGCCTTCTTTCTGTTTTATTTATTCTACTGCATATTTCAAGAGGCACAACAGCATACCATAGAACAAGGTGGGGGGTGGGGGGGCGAATTACTTATACTGTACATAGGAACTTCCACTGATCCAACCCTGAACATGTCTCTGTCAGAAATATACCTGCTGAGTCACTCTCTTCCTAAGGGAAAAAAAAAGGAGAGAAATAAAGAAAAAATCCCCTAGCTTCCAAATAACTGCTTTTAACTACTAATATGACAGCCTAGCAACTATTACCTTTAAAAATGTGTAAATAGCAGCATATGTTGTGATGATGATCTTGCATGGTTTGTCTCTTGCGTGGCCAGCTGGGAGACATCACATGATCAGGGGACAGATGGTGGTCAGAAGAGGATCAGCTGATGACACATTCATTTTATTAATTTATTGTTTTGTTTTGAAATTCCCATCACTTAACCTTGGGCTTCGGGCAGCTCTGTTAATAAAACCGTACCAACCTCGGCTGCCTGTGGTCGCAGCCAGCGGCCAGGGATCACCAGGACAAGTTTAAGGAAGCAATGCAGAGTCCAAGAGGAAAATACCATCACTCTGGGTCTGACTTGGAACTAACACACACTACTGCAAAACCAGGCTTGCTTTTCAACCTTTAATCATCCATTGGAGATTTGTTTTTGTCCTCCAGACTTTAAACCACCTACGTTGCGAAAATGCCGATTAACACCACTGAAACCCGTAGCATGGTACACACAACTTGTCAAAACCCAAAGATATGTGTGGTCTCTGCGTTTAGGATATTTTTAATCCAGTTTCAAGTACAACAACCAGGACAGAGTGGGCAAAAACCTTTCCAGCTGCACCAAGTTTTTTCTGTCATAGTCCACAACTATTCCTTCCCCTCTCCATCCACATGTGCCTGGCATATGTGCGGCTGCTCCTTGTGCTCCGTGCTGGCCCCCAGGCCCCGGGATCCTGCAGAAGGGGGGTGGTTTTTCGCTGTGAAATTCAGATCTCAACTTTTCTATATGCTGTTTCCTATTAGTGTACTTGACAGATTGATATAGTGGTATAGTGCTATTTAACATCTGCTAAATAAAAGAAATTCTTTCTAATAATACCTCCCTTATTCCCCTCCTCTCAGCACCTGAAGGGAATCTAAGTTTCAAGGACTCAGGTTCTAGCCCCTCCTCGGAAAAAGTCATTGATAATAATTATTGAGACCTCACATGCATCCTCTGCCTCACCAAAGCACGTGTGCCAAGTGGTTGATAAAGTGACTGTTTTCCTACGTGGGTCTGAAAGCAAGAGGAGATTTTTAAACCCCGAATAATTCCTTCAGTCTTCAGCAGAGCCAGGACAGGGAAAATACACCTCTCCAGGCTGTGCCTCTCTCTGTTGATGTTCTGCAGATTTGTGCAGTCCCTAGGAGCCCATAAGCCCTTGTCCTGGTCCCTGAGTTGGGACAAACAGCTAAGACAGGACCAGCAAACCTTTTAGGGGAAGAACAGCTCTGTGGCAGCAAGAGCAGTCCCTGCCCAGGACGAGGGCACTGGGAGGAGAAGCTCTATTAGCATTCGGCTCCTTCTTGTCCCCCTCAAGTTAGAGGCCAGTCAAGATTTGTCATCTATCTCAAGACTGGCTGGTCACCAAACCCAGAATAACCGCTGACACCACAAGCTGCAGCTCTGCCGGACTGAAGGCACTGATACCGCTCCTGCACTCCTGTCTGACACCTGATGGCAGAGTCCTCCAGCACCTGCCTCCTCCAGACCGAGGACCAACCTGGCACCGAGCAACCCACAAGCAACTCTTCTCATCAATAAAATAAGGATATTAAAGTCTTGGAAACCACTGATACATGTAACAGAGCTACCAAGTACACCTTTGTACATGACTTCCCTCTGTAGGAGAAAGTTGTTCTCCTCCACTCTCCTGCTCGCCCCAGTCCCTCCTCTGATGGGCACTGCTGTGACAAGTCCAGAGGATATTCTTGTGAACACCTCACTGTGCTTGAGTATCTCACTCGCGCCTTTCCTCTCAGTGCACACCAGCTCAGAGGAACATGAATTTAATCATCCTCTTGCAAATCTGTTCTTCATATCATCTGTCCAAACACCCTACCTTTTTTGCAATCATTATATATCAGCTTGAATAATAGCTCTCACAGCTGTTCCACCTTTCATGGTGATCTCTAAAGATAACAAACCTCAAACATGGTAGAAGGGTTTATAATTTGCAGATGTGGATCTAATGAAGTTCCCCTAAAATTGCTGCTATCACAGGGTTCAGACAACTCTATTCATCCTTACATATCAGTTGACTATACCGCAGGTGATCTGTGCTAACTGACTGTGTATACAGCCTTCAGCTTTGCCAAAGTGGGCAATTGCATGCCAAATAAAACTTCCCTTAGACAAGTTTTAGGGAATGGTGTTTTCCCCTGTGCCTGCAGGGGAATAACGGCTCCAGTCACTCAAGCACCAGAGCCCAGCACACAAACTGTGAGCCATTACATCGTGATTATAGAAGAGCATGTCCAATCCTGCTGATGGGGACTGTGGTAGAAGTCAGACAGAAACTTACGGGCAAAGCAGGATTTATTCCATTAGGACACAAGAAATTTCTGCAACTTCTCCTAAATGTACTTTGTGTCTGAAATCCCCATGGGAGCTGTCTACAGGGATGCTGATACACAGGTCGCTGCCTATTGGGATTTTTAGAAATGGAAGAACATTAGCTTCGATTCAGGAGAGTCTTGATACGAATTGGCAGCAAACACCCTTTTGGCAGCAACTTGGAGCAGTGACACCGGGAGGAGGAGCTTCCTGCTGAAGGAGCATCATACCTTGAAGACACAGGTCCAACTCTGTAACACATGGGCACCTCAGTAGACTATTTTGTAATGTCTTGGTTACATAAAAACTAAAAAAAAACAAACAAAACCACACCAACAAAAAAGCTACTTTCACCCTTTCTGTTTGGGGCAAGCTGTTAAAAGTGAGATCATCCAAAGAACAGGCTGGTCACCGCTCCTTGCAGTCCTCTGGTCTGGCCCGCCAGGAGCTTAACACATGGGGGTAATAACAAATCTTGAAACTAGAGAGTGAGAGCAGAGCATGTGTTCATTCTCTGGGAATTTCAGTGCAGATACACCTTGATAATGCTGCTTAAAAGGATGCAGTACTATGTACATGTTTGTCTAAAAACAAGCCATTTAGAGTTTGCATCACAGTGGGATACTATGCTGTAAGTTCAAAAAGGCTGCATGTGTTGTGAGGCTGTCTCCTGCCCCACATTTTGCCATCCACTGGGCTAAAAGGCCCACTTTCTAAAGTCTTACTGAAAATTATGGGTTTAGTATCTCTGATAGCCGCCTACTGCAATTTGCAGAGATGGTTAAATGCAATGCAGTTCCCCAGTACACTCGAGAGACACTATCCCTGAGACACTGGAGAGCAGCAACTGTGGAAAAGGACCTGCGAGTCCTGGTCAATGGCGAGTCGAATATGAGTCAGCAGTGCCCTGGCAGCCAGGACGGACATCCATGTCCTAGGGTGCATCGTTGTAGATCCCTTCCAACTCAGGATCCTCTATGATACGATGATCCTCTTCTATGAGAGAAGAAATACTCTGTAAAATACTCTATGAGAGAGAAAATAATCTTCCACTACTGCTGAAAAGCTTGGCCAGAGAAGATAGGCTGGGATGGGTTATCAGGAGGAGAAGCTGCCTTTTTTTCTCCTCCATTAAACCAACAGTGAAGCTGCTGTGCTCAGGAGAGTGCTGGAAATGAGGAGCTCACCCAGAGGTAGGGAAGCACCTTGCAGGCAGTGGTGCCTGGCTTAGGAACTCCAGTAAGGTCCCTGCACTGTTCAGTCTGCCAGTCCCCTTGGGTGGTGGAGTCATGGGGGTTTGTAAAGGCTCAGAAGTGACAGAAAACCCTAAGGCTGTGAACACAGAGCCACCGGGTCAGTGTTGTGGAGCTGCACACGGACACAGCTCGTGCCTTCCTACTGCCTGTGAGGGAATTTTAACAATACAGCAGCATTTGCAGAGGAAGCCCAAAACTGTCCAAACTGCAGGAGGGTCTATTACAAATACAGAATGAAAAAAAATTATTCAGGCTGAGGAAAAAGAGTAGGTGTCTCGAGACACATAAAAAAAGGGCAGTCCCTTTCCTCACGGGGCCTGCAATTTAACTGGGACATTCCACAAGGGAAACAAACAGGAGAGACCAGAAGGGACAAGTGACAGCAACACATCACTGAGCAAAGGACATTGCATGGTTGGATAGCTTTTATGTACATCTAAAATAAATATCACCTGCAAAGAAGTCTGACAACAGAAATAGGTGCTGTGGAGGAGGCTGGCGGAAGGGAAGCCATCCTGGCTGATGTGAGGCAGAGAAGATTTTGATATGACAACACTTAGAACAAACAAAGAAAAACAAAGGTTTCCACACAAAAGCCCTGCCACAGGGCTGTCTGAGTGACAGGTCTCCCTGATGGGGGAGCAGGGCATTGGGCAGCCCAGGATTGTATTCTGGAAAGGTGCAGGTGAGCTGGAGGAAGCTGGAGAGGTTTTTTATTTCATTTTGCAAGAAACATCCTGCTTAAATTTCACTGTATTCAGAACATTTCCCAAAAGCATTTTGATCTTGCTGAACTGGCAGATTCTGACCAAAAATATCTCCTTTGCCTATTTTAGTAGTAACCATGGAAGCCAGCTTTGCACCGACATTCAGTTGGAGAGAGGATGGCGAGAGACAGCGAGGTGAATGCTGACAAGCTGGGAAACGAGGCTTCAGCAGTTTTTGTGGTCAGATCAGGAAGCATTAGCAGGCAAGGGGGAGAACTGGAATTACCCGGGGCTTTAGAAGAAGGAGCTCATGGACTGCAGGGAACCCAGAGAATTCACCGCTTGGAGAAGCCAGGTACAGGCTGGTATGTTGATTGTAATTAGACTAAAAATTACAATACTGAGGGGTTTTTTAATTACTTTTTTTTTTTTAAATTTAGCAGAAACACAGACACTCATGCTACAGACCCTAGTTTAGCATATCGGAGAGGGGAAAAAAAAAATCCCTTATGTCCAGAAGGTACAAATAATCACTGCCCAAATGTCTGGCACTTACAATATTATGCAGGCAGGATGCCAAACTAGATGGACTTTGAGTCACACATGTTCCTAAATTTTCACGCATACAGGAAGAGACAGGCCATACTATTACAAATTTAGTTATATAATATTGAAAACAAAGCACTTCAGTTCTACGTGTGTCATACTCACAGTTCAAATTATAACAAACAGAGAATTTCCTAGATTTCCTTACTCTTAAGAAATAATTTGCAGGTCCTTAGCATATGGAACAACTCTGCAGTATGTAGTATCAGACATACTCCTGTTCTGGCAACTAAGCAACAAATCATATTGCAATGAAAATCACTCAGTTCCCAATGAATGGTTTCCCAAATCCCACTTGAAAGAAATTATTTAGGCCCTGCTTACTTACTGGGGTTAATCAATAAGTTCTCCTGCTCTTGTTTGGTTTTTAGCACATTTGAGCAAGTTACATGCTGAAAAGTGCCTAATTCATTAAAAACTGCTCCTACAATGCTATGCAAATATTGCTCTTCCAGAAGCAAATTCCTCTGAGAACCTGTTCTAAACACTTCGCTGTAGATGTAAACCATGAGTTAATCCAGTTTGGATTTGAGATTTATCACACAAAAGAAGAAAAATAATCCCTGTTGTCCTCAAGTCTGCCCTGTGCCTTGTGCTGAGTGATGTTCCCATGACTCAGCAGGGCAGGAGGAAAAAGCCATGTCACGAAAAAACAGATGACGGCAGCTGGTTTGATTGGCTGCTGCTGCTGCACGCAGCATCATTTGTGCCCAGCAAGAATTAATGCTGGTGGTGTCACCCCCTGCTAACTGCAGCGTGAGAGGCAGTGGTATCCAAGTAAATGCTAGGAGGAGGTTATTGATTCTTCGATCCTTCGGCAAGGAGCCATCCCCCAGGTTCGAGCAGAGAGGGAGCCAAGCACAGGGGGCACGGCGCTGGCGCAGGGCTCCAGCTAAGCAGGTTTGTGCAGCGCTGTGGTAGCAAGCATTAGAGCTGCGTTGAGTAAGTGGCTTCTAGCTCGCTGTTCTTCCAGAAAGAAGAGCAGTGTGGGCCCTTTTCCAGCAGCCTCAGAGGAACTGCAGTGCAAGTTGCTGGCAATTCGCTGCCAGAAGCCCGGCCTCGCTGCTCAGAGCCTGCTACTGGCTTGGCAGCCTGCTGCAGCCACCTCACAGCTGTTTGCATCCCCACACTGTCTCTCCCTGACTCCCTGCCGAGGCTGGCAATGGACCTGGGAAGGCCAGACCAGCCCCTTGTCATCCCTGCCCTCAACCCGCTGCCACGCTCCAGGCGAGCCCAGCAGCTCCTGGGGAACACCTCACACCAGCTCATCTCTGGTGGGGACAGTGATGGGATTAGCTCCTGCTGTTCTGCAGTTTAATCACCCACAGGTTTTCAAAATAAAAAGCATTGAAATCCAAAGATGTCCACCAAATGGAGAAAGACAGGAGCCTCTCTATCTTGCACTTCTGCTTGGGGACCCAAGCCTACCCCCAGTGCAGCCCTTTCCCCTCACAAGGGTTCACTCAGCTCTCGAGCCTCTCAGAGGAAAATTTAAAGATTTTTAAAAAAATATTTCAGATAAAATATTTAGGGCACTGGAGATTTTCATATCAGTTCATAAAAGATTTAAATACTAAAATGTAAATGGTGTTTTGGGTATTACTGCGAGGCAGCCTCAGGAATGGAAATTCAAGAAAAGCGTTGCAACATATAAAGTTCAGACAGTACTCTTAAAAGTATTCTTAAGAGCCTGCCTCATCTGAAAGCTGCCAAAAAGGCAAGTAAAACCAAATTCACCAGCACCCTCACGCTGTGATAGCAAACAAGCTTATCTACTTAAGTGGTTGCTAATGGAAGTTGAGACCATAAAAGAGACAGATGCCATTACTGGGATGGGCTGACAGCAACATCACCCAACCCACAGCATCCATGTCCTTACACTGGAAGCACATACATCTTCCAGGGGACTGAACTACGCTTTATTCCCAATGCCATGCTCAAAGTGTTTCAGGGGAGTTAAAGTTCCCCTGAGAGCTACTGATGGGGCCCATGAAGTCCTGTGTGGTCTGTGTTTGCAAATCCTTCCCCCAAAAGGACGACTTCTGCATTTGTGCAGATGATCCACACAAATTCTTCAGTTATCATGACACTGGGTAGCATCTCCAAGACAAAGACAGGATTGGGAACTTAAGCATCAGCTCTCAGGTTTTGTGACAGGCGGGAGGATGACCCATCTCAACGTAGAAAGGTCTGTTGCAATATGTATGTGTAACACTGCCCGTTTTAACACGGTGGTTTGCAGTATTTGGGGTCCTGTGATCCCTCTTGGTTAAAGGATACAGTGTCTTGTTCCCTGGTCATCCCAGGGACAGCCAGGAGGGGTCATCTGTCCCTCTCACACCCACGTGCTCCTCCCAGCCAGCCTTCTGCCTCAGGACCCAACATCTCCCCTCACTGCCTCCACCACCAATTGCTGTTACAGCCCTCACTGACTCCTGGCTTCTTCCAGCTGTTTTCCCCTCCCACTGGCTCTCTGCTGTTTATCACGCACTACTCTGCTCCAAACACTCTCTACCCACCAGGGTTCAGTTTATATTCCAGCCTTAGTGTGCTACTCTGATCCAGGCATTATCTTCCATTGTTCTGGCTACAGCTAAACCCAGGAGTGTGTCCTCACTTCCTCTCTTGGCTGCAGTGCAGTGCTGCCAGCAAACCCATGAGCCCACAGACCAAGGACACATTTCTGAGCTGGCACAGGAGCATTCTGTCCAGCCTGAGGAAGCTTGTCTGTCTCCTTTTGTAAGTTCTCCTGAACTAATGCACACCCACAAACCACATTTGGATACAAGCAGGTCTAAGGCCAGCTGTCCAGTACCACCAGTGGTTTTAAAATCCTGCCTGGTGCTTTTCATTCAAGGTGGCATTCAGTGTTGTAGCCCAGAGGATGTGCCCCAGTTGTAGGTCTGTGTGGGGAGAACAGCATCATTTGCTTGGCTGTAAGTACCCACTGCAATGTGGCTATTCATAGATCATAAAATACCTCAAGTGGAAAAGGACACATCAGGATCTTCAACTCCCTGCTACTCACAGGACTACAGAAGACTGAACCATATAATCAAGAACATTGTCCAGACACTGCTTGAACTTGGCCAGGTTTAGTGCCGTGACCACTTCCCCGGGAGCCTGTTCAGTGACTGAGCAGCCTCTCAGTGAAGAATCCCTTTCTAATGTCCGATCTGCACTTCCCCTGGTGCAGATTTGGATGCAAGCAAAGCTAAGACCACACCATAAGGAGTGACAGAGTACCTGCCACCATCCATTTCTCAGCTGAGTCAATCATGCAAGTGCAATCAACAAGATTATTTTAAATTATGGTTTAACTGGCCTCAGTTCACCTGTGGTAGATTAGCAAGCAGTCATATTACTTCTTTTTGGTAGAAAAGCTGCCTCCAGTAGGTCAGCAAAGATTTTTCTGAAGAGTAACAAAACAGAAGAGCTGTGGACCAGATTTTCAGTGCTGGAGAGCTGAACCTATTTCTAGCCCAGCTGCACAAGGGACCAGGCAGATGCATCTTAAATAAGAAACCTAACCAAGATGTTTGAGGGGGAGGTGCAGACCTGAAGTGTATGGAACCTAAAACCACACAGATGTAGGAGACATGCAGCGTGAAGATGTAAGTACAGACAAGCTGTCTGAAGGGAGTCTGTGGCAGATGTGAATGGCACCGGGGAATTCTTATTTTGTTTCATCCCTGAACATTCAGTTGACAGATTTCTGCATAGCCAGAAGGGTCCCCATGTTCTTAGCAAGTCTTCAGTTGCTCAGAAGGTTGGGATTCTTAAACAAAGAAACAGGTAACCACCATCTGATTGCAGAGAAATAAGACTAAACAATTTACAGAAAACCAAACCAGTTCACAGCACACTGTCTCATTGTCTTTCAGTGGCCAGTGTTTCCCATTCTCTGTGCAAACAGGAGGACACCGTGTGTTTCCCAGGGGAGGCACTCTATTACTCTACAACTGCTATTAGAAGCAATTGGCCAACTCCAAAGGACTTTAAAAGTCAGCCCTCTTCTCCCCCCCACCTCACTCCCCTTGTTGTAAAAATTACTTTAGCTCCTGTTTTGCTCTGGTTTTAAAAGAGCTCAAAAGCCTGATTGACAAACCTTGCAAAGCAAGGGCAGAAAAAGTACAACTACCTCCTGTCACCAGCCATACAGATGAAAATATTCCCCACACTGACCTTAATGCCCAGTAGCAATATCCCAGTGGCTGAAGCCACTCAAGCAGACCAAAAATGCATCACAGGCAGCAGTCTAAAACATTCAGTGCTCATGTCATGGTCTTCTCCATCTGCACCCTCTTTCCTCTCTGCACACTGCGCTTCATGATAACTGGACAGATTATATTAAAGCTCATGCCTACTCTGTCAAATGATTTCTCATCAAGTCTCAGTGGGAGCTAATTGAAGATTAATCATTCCTTGAGGCCTCTTCTGGAGTGTTTTATCACTTTTTGTGAATCCATTAAGGAGAACTTCAGTGAAGTGCTGATCTGGCAGGACCACTGAACACACAAGCTGGAGTGACTGGACAACCCAACACACATGTGAGAAACAAGGACTTCAGACATTCAGTATAAATGAGACAAGACAAACCTTTATCCATTTCTCTTGGCTGTAAAAACCAGGTGAGCAAAATGGCAATAAGCATTCTCCAATGTATCATCCTGCCTTCCTGAAAATAAAGGAGCAAGTCTAGCAAGAGCTGCTTGATGTCACACGAAATATTCCCATGGAATTCTCTGATCTTCTCTGCCTCCTCAAATCTGGAGAATACCACAAGCAGCCACCAATTACCAGCCACTGTAACTTGTGTTGATCCCTGCTTTAACCTGCTTCCACAATAGCCAAATTCTTTCATCCATGGATCTGTAGCTTCATCCCTGACCTCTGATCCGCCCAGCGCCTCTCTGGGTATTGTACACAGCTATCAGATAACAGCAATTGACATCCAGGCTTCCTCCAGCCTCGGGGTAAAAGCCATAACCGCTGGGGCATGGCAGACCCCCAGATGAAAAAATTAATGTACTTTTTCTGCAGTGCCTTGCAGGGTTAAAGGAGTCATTTAACCAGAGATGAAAGCTGAAAGAAGGGTCCAAAAAGCTTTTATTGTTTTGAAGCAACAGAAAACACCCCCTGGAATGGCAGAACCAGATGCTCCACTCAGTAATAAAATTCACGGCCCCAAAAGCAGGGTCAGACTCACACTTACTAGTGTTTGGTTTGAAATACACATTTTCAAGCCTCTTCTACTGTAAAAGCAGAAGAGAACCCTGAATATTGGTCACCACAACCACCAGGATTGAGAGTATTTTATACATCTCATTACTGTGTTATAGAAACATTATTGTGCTATATTCTACTCTGCCTCCCTATGTTGTTTTTATCTTACAAATGAGAGCTCCTTAAGGAAGGCATCACATACAAGTTCCCATCTAAGCATTTAAAATGGTGCAGAGGGTGTGAGTTACCAGTCAAAGTTGCTGGAGTCACTCTCACTTTTAAGATAATTTAGATGCCTCTCAATACTTTCAGTGTGCAACAATATGGAAAAGCAAGATCAGCTTTAGTTCAGATTAATAACATAATATGATTGCAGTGCACTCAAAAATGGTAAAAAAAAATCAACTCTCTTTCATTCCCAATTGCTCAATTCAGTATGAAACCGCAGTAAAACTGTAAGCAAATCTTGTGAGTAAGGTTTTCATTTACACTTGACAGAGAGCCAACATCTGTGTTGCTATTTATTTATACACACACATATATAAATACACACAGTTTTTATACTTTTATATATATACACATGCACATTATTTCACCTGGTTGCTTTCTAACACTAATTATTCCAACATAAGTCTTGGAAGAGGAGAAGAAAGAACAGCGTGAAGCAAGACTGGTCCATGGCCTCACCTTAGAGCCCAGGGAAAGGTCTCTACATGCACATTAAACCTCACAGAGTGGAAGAGCGTTGTATTTTCCCTCCAAAAATTCAGAAATGCTTCACATGTCCTTACAGACTGCACCATCTCAGGACAAAACCAAGACTACTAAAAATCAAAACCATACTTGGATGCCACAAATTGTTTTTCTGTGTTCTGTAGTGTTATATAAGAATCAGAGAAAAAAAAAAAAAAAAAAAAAAAAAAAAAAAAAAAAAGAAATTACTTTGCCTGTCTTTAAAGCAATATTCTCATTAGGGAATTCTGCAGGCAAAAGCCTGGGGAAATGGTTAAGTCCAGTATGGACCTGCAAGAAGGCATGTCCCCCATGAGGCACAAAAAGTTGATGGATTCATAAAACCATGAAAAAGAAATATTAAAAGTCAACACATTTTAAAATACACGCCTGCAGCCCACTGGCTAAATTCTCAGAAATGGTCCATCCACAGAGCACCCTCAGAGCCAGTGCATCAGAAGGAATCAAATGGTTCAAGGACAAAGCACCAACCAGTCAAACCCTGTGAAAATCCAGGTCAGTGATCATCACAGAGAGCAGGTGTCACATCCGGAGCTCCTCTGCCCAGGAAGTACCAACCTGTGAAGTGGCTCCCTACAAGGGGCTCAAACAGTGACCAACTTGACCTCCTCTGGCTGAAGAGAAGACAACAGAGCTCCTTCTACACACTCAGAAGTTGCAGCCCGGAACCACTTGGCTCCATTCCCTTCCCCAGCTTTTCAGAGCAGCAGAAGGAAAACACAGGCTCAACGCACAAATCCGCACTTTTATACCTGTAAGAGTTTTATGGTGTGGAAGAAAAGCTTCAGTACCTGCTGTCCTAGGAACAGAAGATCCTCCATGAGCCTTAAAGTCAACACCGGACTCCTCACAGCAGATCACCGACCCAGAGCAGAACTTCACATCTGGGGAGAGAGAGTTTGGCAGGACAAGGCACCATGTGGGGAGGGGAGTGAGGAGACATTTCCTACCAACCCAGGAGGCAGGTCACCCAGGCTCTGCCAGGGGTATCTTGAAACGGTCTAGCGAGGTGGGTTTTGTTTAGTTTTTCAAAGTCTAGCCTTTCAAACTGCACCAACAAATGCTTTCCCCATGCTGTACAGTCCATCATAAATAACCTGAATCAGCCCATAAGCCTTCAACAACCTCATTCCTGTGTGCTGAAAGCTGCTCACTTCAAGCCTAAAGAATATGACAGACATTCTCACCTGCACATCTTACCACTGCCAGCAAAAGGTGTCTCTTTAAAAGACATTCCAGCCTCAGCCAGGGCACCAGCAGGTGTAACTTTTCCCAGCTTTTCTCATCTGCCCAACTTCTCCATTAGCGAGTTAACACTCAGTGCTCAGCCTGCTGTCCTTCAGCAGCTGTCCTTCCTTTCTTTAACATATGGTGGGTCCTGAAGGTAGTGTTATCTCTGTTTTGCACAAGGAGAAGGCCAAGGCAAGCAAAGGGGAAAATTTCTAAAGCTTCTAAATGGCTGTGAAACTGAAGTAATTTTCAAAAGAGAATTGGACACTCCAGCACTGAAGTTAACCTTGCACGTCCTTCAGTCACATCTCACAGTGAAATGCCCTCAGTTCACTTCAGGCAAGGTCCTCAAAGCCACAAAGGGACCTTAAGAGTATCAGAGCAGGAAATTCCAAGTCTAAAATGCAGAGCTAAATGAGCCAAGACTTCTTCCCTCCTCCAACCTAACAGTCCACAGGAACCAACTTTTTCACCAAAAGAAGGTATTTGGGTACCTCAAGTTTTCTCTCCTCCGTGCTGAGATCCAAACATTGTGGCCAAGCTGAACCTCTCAGCACTGGTGCCTGTGAAGCCCCCTCAGGAATGGGGAGTTGAGGGCATGGCCAGCACTCCTCAGCTGGCTCTGGTGTCAGTGTGAGGGAGCAGCCAACCTGAGCTCCATTTAAAGACGTGGCTGGAGGAAGCGGGTGTGGCTGGGGTGGCACCGCTGCCAGGGCGAGGTGGTTGCAACCTCTCCCTGTGGATAGAGGCACTGGGTTTGGACTCTGCCTCCAGGGCTGGTTTTGATTTTTATCCAGAGATGTTTTAATGCAAATTACATAGTAAGCAGCCTTGGGAATGCCGCCAGATACCTGCTCCCCACCTCCCTTTAGGTAGGCAGCAGTCAGGCTCCCACTTGCTTCTCCTCTCCGGGTCTGCGAATCCTTCTCTGCACCATGGCACGACTTCAATAGGAAGGGCTGAGTGGTTGCCTACAGCCTGGGAAGGGACAGGTGGATTTGAATATCCCTTGGGAGAAGGAGGACCCAAACCCATGTTCGACCACTTCTGAGATGAGTATTAAAACCATTAAGTTATTATATGAAAACCACCACACCAATCATTTGTATCTTAAGCAGCAAGTGCAAGACTGTGAGCTGAGACCTCAGCAACTGGGGCAGGTTTGACTCACCTGGCCGGGTTTGGAGCTTGCAGAGTGTGGGAGCAGCTCGTGGGATGCAGTGTGAGAGCTGGCATGGGGATACAGGTGGGAAAAGGGTCTCCAGGAGTCTGAGCAGAAACCAAGGAAAGGACTGGGGTGGGAACCAGATCCTGCAAACAACTCTTCTTGAAATCACCAGATACACATCAGTTCCCACCATTTGAAGTCCCAACCTTACTTTAGGGTTAAAATGTCAAACTAAAATCTCTCTTATCACCACCAAAGGGCTTTTACCTTGAATTTTTAAGCATTTGTTTAAGCTGAGGTTAAAAAGAGTGGGCTCCTTGACTGCTGAGCAAATCATAAAACTCTCTGGAGTACAATAGGCTATAGAAAGTTTCTGTATTTTTCCAGTGATTGCATGCCTCGTTAGCTTCCTGCATCTTCTTCATCCTCAAACTAAAAGAGCTTAGCTGCAAAAGTTTAACTAAAGGTATTTCTTACAGGAATTTTTAGAGTAACTGTTAACCAATGTGTTTTTATCACAACCAAACACAATAAAGTATCAGCTAGCTCTACTTTTTTTGGTTAGGAAAAAGGCTTTAATTAAAAAGCAAGTCTACAAATGTGTTTTTAAATACCGTGAGTCTGATTTTCTTCAAATTTGTTGTTTCTTTCAATTCTTTAAATGTGCATGTGAAAGAAGAGAAGGGCAGGCAGCACTATTTGGAAGTTGCAAGTGTTTTGAGAAAATAAATACATTTTAATCTCACAGAAACAGACTAACCATAAAAATAGGAGTCATGAGGTAAAAAAGTGGCATTTTTTGACACAACAGGGAAGGTATCCCTCTAAATAGAGACACATGAATAGACTGAGTAAATGGAAATATTTGTAATTAATTTTAGATATTTAGCAAGCTAATTTTGTAGGTAGATGTGTGCAAGACCTCCATAATTAGTTTCAGGCCCATTCAGAAATAAAATCTGACACAAGACTTTGATTTAAATTTCAGACTCATCTTGGTGACACAGTCATTAGTTTATCCAGCAGCATTAAAAGTGAACACCAAGTGCCCTAAACTTCCTCCCACAGAATAAGAAAGTGAGAGGTAAAATTCTCTGTCATTCCACGCTGATGATTTTTAGACAGAATTTCCCACTCACCTTAGCAAGGTGATAATTAAAAAATCTCTGCCAGGAACACAACCTCCTCACCGGACCCCCGCAGCTCTGAACACACCTGCGACTGGAATTTGATATCCTGGATCTACAGCATCACAAAGTGTTAGGGAGACTTGTGTTAGGAAAAAGTACACAGTTGCACAGAGATTAAATTCCTTGGAGTTCCTTTGGTTTTTTATTCTAAAGAAAAAGAAGAGAGAATCCTGTATTTTGTTAAGTCTGAACATAAGGACAGAAACACAGCTTATGGTCCTTCCAGCCAAGCACCTGATGGCTACAGAAGAAATACCACACAGCTCTGTTTCCACGGACTTGCTACAGCTGTTTTTTCAGCATTTGCAGTGGTTTTAGGAGCATTACAAAGTTTAATATTGTTTTTGTCTTTTGGAGAGCAATGCCAGCCAATCCTCCTTGCACTACCACATTATTTAATTAAATATCCAAAAATTAATTATACCACATGCCAATACAGAGTGCAGTCTTGCCAGCCCTAAATCAGGGTCAGGTTTTCTGCTTTTGTAACTAGTACCCCCTCTAAATATGCTCAGCTTGAACCCTCTGCTTGTTCAGGAGGATTTCCCATGAGCATTTCGCAGGATGGATCCACACCCCACAGGGGATATCTGAGCTCAGGCTTTTTTTTTCCCCACAGAACAGAGCTTGCCTGCTATCCGCAGCAGTTGCTGTATCATCTGTCAGTGTGTGTTCTGCACCACAAAGAAAGAGAATCCAGACCACAGGAAAACCTGCTGCACACCCCATCACCTTCCTCTGAATCCTGCTATGAGGAAAGTCTTTGTGCCACCGTGTCACTCTCCAGCATGGGCTGCCACCCAAACCCACGGCTGGTACCATCACCCTTACTCATCCCCTTACTCAGAGGCAAGCAAGCTCTCATTGCCCCCTATCCTTCCTCCTCTTTCACATCTCAGTCAGGACTTTTCCCCCTTGGCACTGGAGCTCAGCACTGATTTAACTCCCTGCAATTTGGCAGCGTTGGTTTTCGCAGGCCGACCACCATCATTCTCCAGAACAAAGAAGGAAGCAAAGATCACGTGAGGAAAATCCTACATTCCCAGACAGCACTGTGGAGCTCTCCTACAGCACTCACTAGCGTGTCCTTCATGCCAGCCTACAACATCTTCAAACCCTTGAGCCCCAGCTCCTGGGCAGATATTCTTGGTGGGAGGGACATTCACTGCAGAGCTTCATCAATGACACAGTCACTTCTGTGGCTGCAAAATACAGCCAAAATCTGAAAAAATATCCCCTCTAGTTCACATTTCTGTCTAGGTCAGTCACCAAAGATGCTCGACATAAGCTAGAGACTGGGTGTTGGTGCAATGCTCAGTAGCCCTAAGAAGCAGAAACTCCCAATTAATGCTAAAATAGACAGCTTCTAGTCAGATTTAAGCTATGTCCTTAGACAGAAAGGGTGGTTTATCAGGAGATTGGTCTGGCCTCTGAAATAAATGCATCAAATTCTAAATATTATTTGATCCAAATGGATGCCTTTTCTGGGCCTGGCACTACCCAAGATAAACATGCGTGCTTCACACAAGAAGCAGCACCAGAACTGAAAATGTGTTTTCCATGGACCAGGACAGTACCTCACCTTTTCTCTTCTGACATATTCCCAGTCTCACAGTCAGAGACTGCCCACAGCCTTCCCAGTTCCCCTGACTCCCAGAGAACAGTCTATAGATGTATTGTAGTAGTAGAGATGTAAAATGGTTATATGGATCACTGAAGACCTCTTCCACTGATTTGTGATGCGTTTCAAGAACTTTAAAAGCAAGAAAGTAATGTGCATCAAGCAATGAAAATGAAGGCCTTTTTTTTCCTACGTAGATTATATAAAATATTTTGGCCCACTTAAAAGAGACATCCTCAATTAAAATTGTATCTGGCTACGATGAGGTAGTGGTTTTGTTATTACTGATTCATTGTTGCACAGACTTGATTTTTACTATGGAAAAATGGGGGTTCACTGGTATGGAATTGTTTCTCAAACAAGGTAAGGAAAACTGATACAGGAAAAGGGAACTGTAGCTATATAGGGGTTTTTTTCAGCCTAATTATTCTGCAGGAGAAACATCTCCCAGTGATTATCTCATAACCATCTCTTTGAACAGTATGAGCAAAAAATTCCTCTGCACCTTCCTTCCTTTAATGAGAACTATGGGAAACAGCAGAGACATCAGACACTTTGCATGCTTACCTCTCCCCATATGTCCCGCAGATGCCAAAACTCAAAAACTTCCCTTCCCTGATGTCAAAATAAATATGAAAAAGGATTTTCACAAACATAAAAGAGACAGGGAAGGGAAAATGGGGCAGCTTTTCAGTGGATATGATAGATAATTCAGATGCGACACAAAAAAAAATAGTTTTAGAATCTAGCTCAGTTTTCAGGATGAATGGCACTGCTGAACACAGGGGGAATGCACAATAGGTCGTGTAACAAGAGTAGGACAGCTGTCTACTGACATGTAGGCAGAGCTGAACAAGCTTTATGCATTCAGGGACCAGACGGTTCTCTGGCAGCATTTGAGAAACACATGAAACACATGAAAAAGCTGTGTGCCATGGTGCCAGCAGGAGTAGAGTCTGGACATGGTGATCCCAGGGGTCCTTTCCAACCTGTGTTTAAATCTCTTGGCAGTGAAACCCTTCTGTGCCTATGACCATTCTTGCAGCTTTCATGTGTCCTATTTCTACTTCTCCTGTATTCAAGACACTTATCCCACTGTGCAACGCTTGGGCACATTGTGGATTTACACACAAGCCTTCTTTTGGTTTTGTTTTAGGTCTTCTTTAAAGTCTTTTCCATCCTGTTTATCATCCTGATCACTCCTAAGGACTGAGCTGATACCTTCCAAGAACTACTCACAGTGACACCAAGATATTTTCCTGAATGGTGTCATCTCTGTGAATGCATATGTATGGTTCTTTTCCCTTTCTGCATTACTTTGCAGAAGTCTAGATTAGGTGAGAAAATGGAGAATATTCACAGCCAGTTTTAATTTTAACCTACCTTGAAAATTTCTTACTGGTGAGTTTGTCAACTCTCCTTGTTTTCTCAGACCTTTAGTAGGTAATTTAACAATAGAGAAAACAACAGAAATTCTGGTGATGTCCTGCAATTGGAAAAAGGATGACCCAATCCCCACCCTCTGTTTTGTTATCTTTAACTAATTAGAACCATAACCAGTTCAAAACTACAGGAGCACATTTCCTTCTATTTCTTGACAGTTTAGGGGGTTTGATGACTGTTGGTAAGGGGCCTCGCAAGTCCAGCTATGCCTTATCAGCTGAATCGCCTCTGCGCAAGGGCTGCTGAGCTTCCAAGTACACGGATGGGTGACAGCTTCCTTCTACAAAATTCATTTCTACATTTACCCAATATGTCATATTTACAAGTCTTCATTTTATTTTCCATAAATTTGACCAAGGCAGGCTCCATTTACCAGTGTACACAGCCCTTTAAACATCAGTTTCATTTGCCACCTTCACTTGCCACATCAATTATTTAGCTCATATCAAAGGAAGCCATTAATTTAAGAACTCTGCATTTGGGACTCTTGGGTGGCTACCATGGCTACCACCTATTTTTATCAATAGTATTACGCATTTATCCAATTGTTCTAAACTTGTTCTGCTGACACTTCAGTTTAAAACATACTTTTAGATGCTTTCAGATACCAAAACGCTCCAGAAAAGAGAGCTCCCTGAGATGTTTTATAATGAACAGCAAAGCAAAGATTTATTTAGCCTTGCTGTAACAGCCCTCTGTACTTTGAGTGTTCTTATTACAGTGCAATTGCCTATCAAGCCTGCTGATGGACAGGCTCCCTACCCTTCACGTGTTTGAAGGGGTTTTCTCATTGTTTATATGAGTTTAGCAAGTTGCTTCTCAAAATTGATTTTACCTGCCTTGTTTAACTTGCTTTATTTAACTTGCCTGTATGCTCTTTTCTATTTTCCTCTGTTCAAACATAACCTCCACTTTCTGAAAGATGTCTTTTTACTCCTAACATCACTCTGCTCTTCTACTGAACAACACCAGCTTTTCAGAGAGTCCTCCTCAATCCTTTGATAGAAGAGGATACATGCTTCTTTGAGCTCATATTATAAAATCTTCTCACCAGCTGCCTGTTCTCTGCAAGTATCCTACCCTTTTAGCTGCTCCTTTGAACAACAAAATTAATAGAATCATACATATATTTATTTATTCCACCTCCTAAAAATTGTATTGTTTGCACAGGGACAAGAGGACGGAGTTTGTCATGGTCATTGCGCACTGCTCTGGGTTAAAATCAGTGTTGTCTTTTCCCTGTTACCTTAAATCATAGAATCATAGAACATTTTTTTGTTTCACACCCCTGCATTGCTTTCCCTGTTGTCTCTCACATCAAGGTCTTTCTCCTTTTCTGATCTTCAGTTCAGTGTCTTTGGTATTTCTCCATTTACCTCTGCAGAGAAAGACCCTTTCTTCCCTTGTACTTCACTGATCTCTCTGGATAAGTGTCTCAAACAAATACCAGTCTCTCCTCCAAATTAAATCGCTTCACTTACCAAGGCAAGGGTAGCCCATATTTCCAAAACAGAGTCCTCATATATTCTCAGCCAGCATTTTGATGGAGAATTTTCTAGACAGTTTCATGACCATGTGTCAGTCATCAGTGTGCACTGATACCAAACACAAACACAGTCAACATCAATATCAGCACTGCCACCTCCATGCCTCCCTGAGACAAGAAATGTATTCCTCTAGCCTGTTTTTCCTTTGTTTCCCACAAGAGAACTGAAGTTCCCTGGAAGGGCAGCTTCTTCACACCTCCAGGGTAGTTTGGATGACAAGCCTAAGAAGATTAGCTTCTGTAATGTTTTCTAAAAACCACTGTAAGGAGGATCACTGACACGAATGACTGATTTTCATCCAGGAGATTCTAGCATTGTTCCACTATCTCATGCATGTACTAGGATTTCATTTCCTTCTGGAGCCTCAAGGGAAATTTCATAATCAGCACACCTGGTATGTGTAGTATAAATAATTAAGGGGATGCCCTCTCTAATGATCTATGCAGAAAGGCTGCTCTGCTGTAAGAAACAGCCTGGATCACAGCCTTGTTAGAAAAAAGAACTAGGATTAAAAGATCCTTTCCATTTTCAGACTCAGAAAACCTCATGAACAGTTACTGAACCAAATAGTTAGGTAGAGGGACCTGCTCAATCAGTATGTTTATGAGTTGTTTCAGCATTACTCTTTCTATGCTGTCAGTATAAATGGTACTGTGTCACCATTTATCTATCCCACAATTTAATTTATTGCTTGCCTTAAGAAAAAAGATCACGACACCAATTTAGCTTATAATCACATCAAGAAAAAGACTTTATGTGACAAATTTGGCAATAAGCCAGCACTACATAAACTGGTTTGATGTCAAGAATACTTAGGGCAAACCATGTTAAAGAGGACAGAGATCATGAGACACCCTCCACACTTGGCTTTACCTGTTCAGCAATTTGCAAGGGCAGCAGTTGTTACAGCCCCAGATCTGGTGGTCTTTCATGGTTTCCCCCCAGAAAATAAGAGCATTAAAGTCCTTACCAAGTGGACGTTATTAGAAGAAGGAATTACTTTGTTATCACAAATGGATAAAATATGCAGGACATACAAATTCATGTCTGGCAGCTCACACTAACATGTTGATAGCATCTACACAGTTTTGGTCTGAAAGGATTCTTTTGACTAGTTTGGGTTTTTTTCCCCTGAAAGTAAAGCCCCTCAGTAGCTGGACATAGATTGTGTATCTAGAAAATTACACTTAAGTGCTTTGTGCCTTTCTCTGCTTTACCAGAACCCTTTGTTCTGAATTCTTCTTTCTGCTACTTTTGATCAATTCCTTGTCTTAACCTGTGTTTATTACTTACTCTACGAATCCCTCAGTGGAAATATTTTTTTTCTTTCCCTAAAGCCAAACTCAAGTTTTACCTTAAAGCTTCTGAAAAAAGTTTTATCGTATTATGTGCTTCACTTTATGGTGCCATCTGTAGCTAAAGTACAGCACAGTAAATGACATATTTGTGATTTGGAATCCAGTTCTGCAGATAACAGAGGTTAAGCGGCTCATTTAAATATGCTTCTTTGATACATAACTGAAATAGATTCAAACACTGAGATTTGCTTACCATCATTACTCTCACTTTCCAACACATTAATTGGATATAGGAAGTCAAATCAAAAAAGTCAGCTTCTCATCAAGGACTGTGTTCTAAATTCTGATTTTTTTACAGCTGAAAAAATGCTAATGAATCATTTGTGACCAGAATATTAGACCTGATATGAACAGCACCAGGCATGCAACATTGTGTAAACATACTCTCACCCTTTCAACTTGCCCAGTTACCTCAGGTCCATCTAAAGCTCTTACCAGTTTTTCTAAAGCAGATTTGAAAGACCTATGAGTAATTAAATCTATTGCTATTAGTGTGAGTAGGCCATACTTAAATTAAATTATTAATGTGTTACAAACCAAAAGCATATTCATTACCAGAATTTCTCTTTCTAAAATATAATTGGATACTATAATTGGACTGATGGGGCACATCCTCACACCTGCATGTTGCTTCAGGGGCTCTGCTTGGGTGCAAGGGTCCTCTAGAACCTGCAGTTACAGCATGATAAAGCATCGCAGGATTACAGTCATTCTGCCACGACAAATAAAGACTCACCTTCATCTTCTAACTTTATCTTGGTAACATTGATACCTTACCCCTCATTCAGAAAAAGAGAAGGAAGGAGTTACCAAGGTAGAAGGATCCAGGCACTCCATGATAAAATTCAGTATTTGGTTTCAGTGCAGGCCTCTTCTTATCCTTACACAGAGCAGCAGGATGCACAGGATGTGTTAAACCCATTTCAGAAGGCTCAGCAAAAAGCATGTTTCAGTTTAGGAAGCGATAACAGGTGGGCTCTGGGCATGTCTGGAGTGAAAAGCCCACTAGTAAATCTTCATAAACTGAGCAATATTTTACCCCTCTTTGAGAAGTAAATATGTGATTTGAAAAGGCACAAAACGGATTTACTTCCTTAGAACAAGTGCATGACAGCTTCAGGTGCTCTGTGAAACTCAAGACTCACCTTTTTCCTCTGCATACTCCACACTGCTCTAGTGCGATCCCACTCCCCCGACCCTGCTCCCCTCAGCCCAGTCCCCCTGGTCTGCAGGGGCACAGCTGTTTGAGCCCGCTGACACCGCTGTGCTGAAAGTCCTCCCAAGCTGTAGGGACTAAGGGGTTAATCCAGTTCGCAGGCATACATTAAACCATGCTAAGAGCATTCCACAGAAATACCATCCTGAGCCAGCAGCCCAGAAGGAATAGCCAACCTGACACACTCTGTGTCCGGGCAACAAACAAATACACTGGCTTTTGAGATCAGCAGCAACAGGGTATTTTGTGGGGCATCATGAACCCTTGGAAACCTATAGGCATGAAAAACTAGCGATTGTATGGACAGCTGCATGGAAAAAACCCCTGGAAAGCCATTTATGCAGCATTAGCTGTGAAAGTTGTACTTTGCTTTAAGCAGACTCATTTCGAGTTCTACCACCTGTTTAAAAGGCAAAATACTTCCTCATTCATTTTAAAAGCTGTGGCTCTGTCCCCCCTTCTCTTTGCATAACATGTGGTAAAGACCCACACTTACAGGAGGATAAAGAACCTGTAGCTGTAAGCACCAGATATTGATCTCTATCAGGTTATATAAACCAGAGCTTTAGCAGTCTCTCAGGAGTTTGCTGTAAAAGCAATTGGAACTGCAATTAACAACAGCACATCTTAGGATAGGGAAAGACTTCTAACTAGAAGCTAATTAGGAGGGCAAACACTGAAGCTTGTTAGCTGAGATGCTAATGAGAATTATACTTGAGTGGCAGCAGACTAGCTATTCAGAGTTAATTAGAAACCTCAGCTGATAGTATATTGCTCTTAAGAGCTTTCAAAACAAACAACTGGAAAAACTGTCCTGCAGCTAAGGATCCAGCATGCCGTGTTGAGTAATTCATGGGCACAGGGAACAGCCAGAAGATTATGCTCAGGCACCAGGGTAATTTAACAGCATGTGGAAAAGGTAGAGGAGGTTTTTAGGAGGTGCATGCTCTCCTGGATTTTCAAAGGATCTGTTCATCTGTGGGTGGCAACCCTGGTGCTGCGTTACAGAGTGCTGGTGAAAACAGCATCCAGTTGCACCAGGGGGTGAGCAGGGGAGCTGCCACATGCCCAAAGTATTCTCACCAGCCTTGTGCAGAAGTGGGACAAGGACTTGGGCTGACTCAACAGCCCCTGGCAGCTTTCCTATCCCATCCCCAGCCTCTCCCACCCCAGCTCTCAGCCCTCATCCAGGAAAGCTGCTGCTGGGAGCTGTACCAGGTGAAGCTGCAGCTGTGTGCAAGTTGCTCTCACCTTGCCTTTGCCTTCCTGGGGCACGGGAGGGGTTTACTCTCCCCCTCTCTTTGTGCAGTGAGGGGGTAAAGAGTAAATCAGGGCACTTAGGGGGGAAAACCTGTTAAATGTAACATGGCTGCAGTGGGGGTGGTGAAGTGTGGCCTTACCTGGGCTGAGTTGCATGGCTGATTCCTGCTCTGAGCAGAGCCAGGGAGGCTAAGCAAAGGGGCTTCGTGTTTAAATGTTTCCTCTCTGCCTGATTGGAAGCGCAAGAGCCAGTCAGGGGCAGGGGAGAGGCTGCTAAACTCAAAGTAGGCTGCTTGTTTCAGGAAAAGGTTGGATACTGGAGAACCTCCACACTGCGCTCATGAAAACACATGAAAATGTTCAGTCTCACAGGGGAGAGAAATGCTCCAGAACAATCAGGGGATTTTCAGTTTTGCAGAGGCCCTGTTTGCATTAAAACTTGCAGCAATTTAAGCAAAACCTGGTTTTAATTCTATTTATTGAAACCAATTGCAAACCCATGTGGATACTCTTAAACAGATTCAGCTTTCCAAAAAAAAAAACACCACACTGCAAAGCAGATTTCAATTAAAGCACAGAGGAGCATCTGCAAACGGCTTTACACCAGCGTAATTAAATAGATTTCAAAGTTTAACTTTAGTTTAACTAAAGATTTCAAAGTTTAACTTAAAACAAATGTGACTTTTAATGCAGATGTGACCTGGCAGTCACTGGCTGTTGGCATATAGAAGGGTAGGGAACTTTGCATTCTGAAACCTCCCTGTGAGAGTCCTGGGAGTGAAGAGGTGTAAATACAGCCTTCACACAAGCCTTTTAGTATCTGCAGTGGTAAGTGTGTGAAAGTATAAAAATTAAGAGTAGATAGTAACACTCTCAACTGTAATTCATACATCCATGTCCTTCTTAAAGGAAAAAAAAGTCCTGGTGCAAAAGCAGTATTCTGAAAAGACAAATTTACTTCACTAGAGCTTTGGGAACTCTCATTTTCACTCAATGTATTTGAAGCAAGAATGCTGGATTGTGGTTATTCAGGTTTAACAGGACTTGGAAATGCTGACTGAAGCTAGAGGTAAAATTCCCCCCACACCAGGGTGATGTAGCTCTGGGCTTGACCACGCTGCAGCTCGCTGGAGATCATCCCAGCCACAGCCACATGGCTGGGCTCAGCAGAAGCAGTCCGCTGGTGACCAGGACATGATGGTGGGCTTGACAAACCCTTTCACAAGTCCAGACTCACCAGTGGCTGGTGCCTGCCATTCCAGGGCTGGGAGCATTGGCTGGGGGTCGCCTTGCACAGCTGCTCTGGGTTTAAAGCAAAGTCTAATAAGCTGCTTGGCAACTCAAACCAGGCTAAATAAAAGCAACAGAAGAGATTTAAGTAACTCATATGAATGCTTCAGAGAAGATTTACTAGTGGGGAACTAAGGGTAGGGATAGTGGTACCTGTAGGCAGTGCTAACAAACTGCTCTCCAGCTGGTGCAGGTCCTGGACACAATCCAGCCAGCACAGCACAGCAATGAAAGGCAGCTGCTGTCCTCTCCACCCCTCATCACTAAGTGCTTCTGGTAGATTTTCTGTGTATGAAAGACTGTGAAAGCAGCCTTCCCAGAGCTGCAGCCCAGCTTGGAAGCAAACCAGGGCAAGGTTCTAAGTGTTTGTAGGGTTTGTATGACTGACAGCAAGGTCAGGTACAGCCATAGGAACGGGTGGGCAGAGCTTGGATTTGGCCATAGACTCATTTGCCTCTGTCTTCCCTTTGTGACCATCCCAGTGCCTGCAATGGAAGGCTGGGACACTGGTATCAGACACAGCATCATCCACAGGGTATGTATCTCCAAGGAGTACTGGACAGTAATTCCACTGCCTGAGCTGACAGTAAAATGTATGTACCTGTAATCTGACCATTAAAAGGTCAGTTCAGCTAAGACTAATCCTTCTCTCAGTCATAGCTAAAAACCAAGTTCTCTGGATAATTCATGTTACCTTGCTAAGCAATCTCCTTGCTCCTCAGACACCCTGAACACAGCAATCAGTTTTCCCCCATGGATTCAGGAGGGTGACACACAGTCTTTTAACATCCTAGCAAACATAGTTACAAACTGTAACTTTCCCCATTTGTCATGTGTGCTTGTTGCCATCTTCCCTCTGCAGGGATAAATGTACAGCTCTAACCCTGAATTTCATCTATTTACTGTCTCCAGACTGTGAATCCCTTTCAGTATTGCTAACTTCACACTGGCTTGCACACAGCATCCAACTCCACAAGAGCCCAATTTTCCTTTCAGGCTGATGATCTCCTGCTGCAGCAGCATCAGCTCCCCCTGCCAGGGAGCCCTCCATGCCAGCCCTCCTCTCCTGGCCCACGCTATACACCTGCAGCAAAACCACACAATCTGTGGCAGATTTCCCCTCTTTTTCTCCCCCAGAACTGGGCTGCTGCTTGGCTTGCATTGCAGCTCCCGGGGGATCAGCGTTTTAGCTCTGCAGGACATACTACCCCAGGTCTCTCTCTTGTAATGGTTTTAATTTTTTATCATGCTCAGAGCACTGCCTGCTGTCTCTTAAGCTTTCATATGCACTGGGGAATTTCCTTTGCTTGGCAAATATTCGTGGGTTTATCAAAGATTATGTCTGGGTTTTCTAATAATGGGGTTTCTAGTAATGCCTCTGAATTGACTTTTTTTTCTAATTCACAGTCTGATCTCTCACAACTGACATAATGCCCCAAAATTGCAACACTGCACCTTTAATCTTAGATCACTCACCAGTCCTCTTTTTCTTCAGGGAAGAAAAGAGAGAAAAAAAAAGGTAGTATCAGGAGCAGAAGTCTCTCCTTTGTTGAAGTCTTTGGCCTCAGGTCAAGAAGGCTTTCCATGGGAAAGCCCTGCCATTCCCTGGAGAACTTGCATAAAACCCCATTCTCTGCTGCTGCCTTCACCTCTGTGCCCTCCAAAGGCAGGGGCTGTATCTGTTTTCCTGTGCTACTTCCTTCCCTCTACATTTATTCTTTGGTAATCAAGTACAGCTATTGCATCACGTGGGAGGTGACTAAAGGAACTTTCAGCCTAAAGAAACTAGTAAATTCATGATGCTCTTTTCACTGTTTTAAGAATTATTTGTATCTGTTTTGTCTGGCTATGTATGATTAAAACAATTTGGCCGCAGTTTAATACAGGTAGGTTCCTACTTTCACGTGTGTTAAGCAGTGCTGTATTTTTGGCATGATCTGTAATCCCAGCATGCTGGATTTCCAAAGCACTCTGTATGCCACTTATTTTCTCTTTACCACACAACAATCACGCTGTCATTCAATTTTCACCTGGCTTCCTGCAAGTTTCTCTTCTCTCACATTAGGCAGAGGAAGTCCCTGGACCCCACATGTCCATCTCTGCATCCTTGCCCACTGTGGTGATGGCAGCAGTGCTGCTTTCCCCAAGCACATGGCACTGCTCTGCACCTCATTAATTCTTTCTGCTGCTTTGCAGTACTCATACCTGTACAGTCTGATTTTCCAAGCCACCAGTTGTGTCTCAGTGCATTTATCTTGTCCACTGAGTTTATTCATTGCATTTTACTTCCTCATCTCGATGTCTTTGTGTCTTGCCTTTGCACAAACATAGGAACACTATTCTAAGTGCTTTTCATTATGTCTTTGAGCCACCTCAAAAATTTTCTTTGCTTGCATACTTCCTTCCTTCCCAGAAGTTCTACATAGGTCCTGCAGACTGTGGGAGATGGACAGAAGAATCCACATGTTATATTCTAGGCAGAAGAAAATTTACTGTATCCCTGCCCCATCAAACAACTGCATCAGTACAATGCTGGGGCAGAACTAACACATGCTGCTCCTCACTAGGACTTCTCATCCTGGGCTGGGCTCTATAAGAAGGGCAGCACTTGCAGTGATCCCTGGGCTCACGTCTGCCCAGTTTATGTTTGTACAAACACCATTTTTGCTCAAGTTTTTATTCCCATTAATAACAGCTGAGTTCATCTTTGAAGATTTGTGAACATCTTGCATAGCTTGGCCGTTTAACTGCTACTTTTCCTGATTCTTGGTAATACTTGTCAATGTTCCTATCAAAACTCATTAAAGGATTTTTTCCCTTCATTTCTCAAAAATAGGATTTTCCCTTAGCTTGGCAAGTCTATTTCTGTTCCCATCCTAATCCTGCTAGAGAATGTGCATTGCTCATTACCCTTAACAACACATCTACTCTTTTTCTTGCGTTTCCTTTTTCTGCACATCTGGCAGTTCTGCAGCTTTCCTCTTGTCAGCTGAACAAAGCTCAGTTTCTGCACCCGTTTCTTTTCCTACAAGTCCAGCTGAAGCAGAAAACCTAGGAGCCTTCACCAAGCCCTTCACTCACAAAGTAATTCTGAATTTCTGGTTGTATCCACTTGCCACAGCCAGCTCACATCTGCCACCAGGTGCAAGCACAAAAAGGTACGTGCTCCAGAACAACTCAGTTTTATTCTTGTGAGTGGAGGCATGGAAGACAAGGTGCCAGCAGCCAGCATGGATTCACTAAAAGTAAATCAAGCTTGACCAACCTGACTGCCTTCTACAAGGCAACAACCACCTGGAGGCTGAGGGGAGAGCAGTAGATATTGCCTACCTTGACTGCAGCAGGGCTTTCGACACCATGTCTCACAACATTCTCATAGGCAAACTCAGGAACTGTGGGCTGGGTGAGTGGACAGTGAGGTGGATTCAGAACTGGCTAAGTGGCAGATCCCAGAGTGTTGTGATTAGTGGCACACGGTCTAGTTGGAGACCTGTCACCAGTGGTGTCCCCCAGGGTTCCATACTGGGCCCTGTGTTGTTTAACTTGTTCATCGATGACTTGGATGAAGGAACAGATGCCTCGTCTGGGTGTTCCCTGCCACACAAAACTGTGAGGAGTGGCTGATACCCCAGAGAGCTGTGCAGCCCTTCAGAGGGACCTCAGTAGGTTGGAAAGATGGGCAAAGAGGAACCTTCTGTAGTTTAACAAGGGCAAATTCAGGGTCCTGAACCTGGGGGGGGAACAACCCCATGGACCAGCACAGGCTGGGGCTGACCTGCTGGAAAGCAGCTCTGCAGATAAGGACCTGGGGGTCCTGGTGGACACAAGCTGTCCATGAGCCAGCAGTATGTCCTTGTGGCCAGGAATGCCAATGGAGTCTTGGGCTGTATTAGGAGGAGCAGTAACAGCCAGTTGAGGGAGGTATCCTGCCCCTCTGCTCAGCCCTGGTGAGGATCATCTGGAGTGCTGTGTCCAGTTCTGGGCTCCTCAGGACAAGAGAGACATGGAGATCCCGGAGTGGGTCCAGTGGAGTGCGACAAAAATGATTAAGGGTCTGGAGAGTCTCTCTTATGAGGAAAGACAGAGGGAGCTGGGCCTGTTCAGCCTCCAACTGAGAGGGGACCTCATCCATGTCTATCAGTATCTGCAGGGAGGGCGTCAAGAAGACGGACCAGGCTCTGCTCAGTGGTGCCGAGCAATAGGACAGGAGGCAATGGGCAGAAACTGATGCATGGAAAGTTCCACCTGAATATGAGGAAGAATTTCTTTACTGTTCTGAGCCCTGGAACAGGCTGCCCAGAGAGGGTGTAGAGTCTCTCTTACTGGAGATATTCAAGAACCATCTGGACACAACCCTGTGCCATGTGCTCTGAGTTGACTCTGCTTGAGCAGGTTGGACCAGATGCCCCACTGTGGTCCCTTCCAACCTCACTCATACTGTGATTCTGTGAGTCTCCTCAACCATGTCCTGAAAGGAGAGTTCTCCCTCTCCAGTATATAATCCTGTTGCAGCACTCCCTGTCAGAGTATTGTCATAAAAACATCTGCCTTTTGCCTGTAAGTTACCACATACTGCAAAAATCCCCACTGAAGTATGTACAGGAGTATCCCCCAGAATGAAAGGCTCTGTATCCATTTAATAATGAAATGACCATTTCATATTTAGAAACAGATGAAAGGGCAGATAAGAGCAACTAAAAACAGCTTGGATATTGCAGCTTCAGCCTGATAAGACTATGCTTTTACCCTACTATTCTAAATATGTCTATTTTCAAAACAAAATATTTCGTAAGGAATTTTATAATAAGTGGGAGAGCTTTCATGTCCTATCTGAAAGGGCTCCTTGAAACAGATTTAAAAAGACAACATCAAGGAAGACATTAGGACTGTACCTCACTCTTTCATCAGTATATATAGTTCATAACGCACATCAGGTGCCACGGGAACTGCTGTTCAAGGTTAAAGCAAGGTCCTTATGAAAGGGACAATTACTCTCCAGTGACAGATAAGGAGAAGAAAGTCAAAGCTAAACTGTGCAAGCGGAAAAGGCAGGAGTGCTCAAAGTTAACTGGAAAAGCTACAAAAGCCTTTACCTCGGGAAGGGGCCACTTCAGCACCCTGCCGCGAATTCAGGTTTTAATCTGCCACCAATAGCCCCTGACAGGCTCTCCCTCCCCACACCCCAAAGGCAGCTGGCACGAGCCCCAGTGTGGAGCGTGTCCCGGGATGGGAGGCCCATGGGGCTGGTGGGCACCGTGGGGAGCAGCAGGACAGGGAGTCCTCGGCTGCACTGAGGGGCTGGGAAAAAAAGCCTGGATTCAGCATTCATTTTAAGTACTAAAACCATAATAAAAGCATGTTTTTGAATGGAGAATGAAAACCAAAGCCATGTCCAATAGCACCAAATTTGGTGGAGGATTCCAGGAATCCCAGTCCCACCCATGGGAAGGTCTGGAGCCATGAAGGCTCACCCTTAATGGAAGAGAATTAAATTGGGGAACATTTAGACAAGATGGGCATACCCAAGTCCACAGGATGTGGTGGGATGCATCCATGGGGCTGAGGAATCTGGCTGATGTCATAGAGGCTGTGGCCATTAGGGGAGGTTCCTGAGGACTGGAAACAAGCATCACTTCTGTCTCCAGGAGGAGGCTCTGGGAATCCACAGGCTTAGCCTTATGTCAATCCCTGAGAAGGTGATGGAGCAAATAATTCTGGAAACCATTTCCAAACATATTAAGGACAAGAAGGCAGTGGCAGTAATTGGTATGGATTTGGGAAAGGGTAATCACACCTGACTAAGCTGAGAGCTTTGTTTGATGAAACAACCAGGTGATGGATGAAGAGAGGGAAGTGCAACTCATCTGTCTTGACTTTAGCAAGGCTTGAGGCGCTGTCCCCCAAAACAGCCTCACAGACAAACTGACCAGGTGTGGGCTCAGTAAGTGGGCAGTGATGAGGTGCAAACGGCTGGGCTCCAAGGGTGGGGCCATGGGACCAAGTGGATCGTGGTCACTCAGGGAATAACCCAAGGTTAATACTGTGCCCAGGTGTAGCAGGATGCCCTGCCTAGAGTGGGGGTAGAAGAACTCAACCAACACCCTATTTCCAAAGCTATCAGTCATAAACAGAGAAAAGGTTCTTGTGCTGCTTTTGGTGTTGGAAGAATACTGAAACTTGCCTCACTCATCAAGCCCAGTTAAACATCCTGGGGAGGAAGAGGTCTCCTGAACAAACAGGCACTGGTGAGGATGTGGCAGAGAAAGTGATAAAAGGAACCAACAAGGGATAGTACTGGTAACTTATCTGAAGCTGCTGAGCTGACACAGCCAACCTGCAGACGTGACTGACAGTCATGGTGAACAAATGAAACACAAGCCAGCTCTAATCAAGCTGCACACAGTGAAGGAAGAACAGGGGGAGCACTGCACAGACACAGCAAATACTGCAGGACTGTGTGTACACAGGGCTGAGATGGAAAAGCTCAAGGATTGCATAAGGCCAAACTGAACCACAGAAATAAGAAACAACCCCTTTCCCAAAAAGCATTTTGGGCAGGAGCCATCTTCATTCTACCAAAACCATTTTCCTGATGATTTCCCTGATACCAGGACTGCTAAGCATTACCCAACATTTAAACATTTAGGAATAAGTTGTACCATACCAAGTTTCTAGAAACGATCTCCAGTCAAGCTTTTTTCTTTTTTAAAATCATTATGTCAAGAGGTCTGTTTACAAAACCAAAAACCAACCAGTGTCTGATAAGCCTTAATGTTGCAATGAACATTGGTACATCAAAATGGTGTAACTTAAAAGTAACATCTTTTCAAAGAAGAAACTTTCTGGAATGTGATCAAAAAACCAAATAAGGCAAGAATATTACCTGTGAAAATTCAAATCAGACTCTCACTGGAGAAAAATGCAGCAATATTAGGAGATGCAACTGTAACTAGAAAAAGCAGAAAAAATTCTAGTATTTTTGACTTTCAGGAGAGGAAAAAAAAGCATATTTGCTTTCCTCAAGTGGATGAAAGGCACCTGTATAAAAAGAAGACAGTTCTGGAATAGTAATTTAAAGGGAAAATTGTAGTTCAAAGAACAAATAAAGTATTTATTCTTTTCATAATCAAATACAAAGGAAAACTCAAGTTAAGGTCCAAGTCTAAGGCTAAAGAACACTACTAAGAAGCAGTTTCAAGTTCTGCAACTTTCCTTCAACTTAATATCACAGCTTACTGAAAATGCATTTCTTTTCCTTGCTGGTCTCTAAACACCCATGGTGCAAGAGAAAACTAAACACAAAAGCTGGGAGCAACCTAAAAAATGCTCTCACACCTTTAACAACAGGAACCTTCAACATTTCCAAGCATAATGTGGGGAAGTGGACAAAGCCATTGAATGAGAAGGTGGTGTTTCCTACCACTCCTTTGACCCTGGGCTGTATCTTGCAACCTCATTATATGAAGCCTCCCTTTCCCAGGAGGAATCATCTTGGCTTTGTCCTGCAGTGTCCTTAAAAGTGTCATAGATGCTTCCCTGTCCTTTGGTGCACCACAGCTGTTTGGTCTCCAAGGAGAAGATAACCTCTTCAAGGTCCACAAACTGCCTGGATCTTGAGATATTATATAGGACATATCCAGGCGATGATATATATTTACATGCATATATATTTGCACAGAGAAAAAGTAACGACCTGCAACAGGCAGCAATGAACCATCCAACAGCTTGTGGTTGGGAATATTTTTATTTAACAAACATGGATGCTTTTCCCTGTCCATAACTGGCCATCAGCAGACAAAAGGTCCTTTACTCATATATAGCACACACCAGGCTGCTGCACAAATCCTATCCTTCCTTCCTGCATCACATCCTGGAGCTCTAGAGCAGAAAAGCACAAGGGAAAAAACATATGTCAGACCCTCATCACTACCCTTTTTGGGCCCTGCTAAAACATCAACTTTTAATTATTTTCTTTTGAATGAATGCCCATCTCATGACAGGCTTTGAAACTCTCTTCAAAATATGTAATTTAGGGCTAAATTCTTGTTTATGCTACTCAGCTTCTGAAGTTATCCCATCTACATGAGATTTTATAGCCAGTAAAATGTGACTGAGTACACATGAAATAATAAATTTGATCTCCTGTCTTGATTTTTTTTCATGTAATAAAGCCATACAGAACAATACAGTTTAATCACTGTTAGTTTGGGACTGGCATTTATATTTTATCTAGACTTAATGCAAACTGAGAACAAAAGCATCACAGACAAAGGAGAGCTAGACCTCACTAAGTTAATAATTAATTAACTTTGACTATATTTAACCCATCAGCAAAAACACAAAAGAACTTTAAGCACTGTAAGTCTCACTGCAACAGAGCACCTCATACTTTCACCAGTACATACGGTGCAGAAATCTTTTCAACTGTAACACAATAACTCAACATGACTTCTTACAACACTCCATCATCACCAGTGGATCATTATTTTCAACGGTATAATATGCAGTTTGGATTTTTATGGATCTAAGAAACCTAGGTTTGCTTAATCCTGTCATGTGAGACAACTCAACTCGAAACAGACCAAGTTTGCTGTACCTTTCCCACGCAGGGATACTCTCAAACCCCACAGCAGGCCAGTGGGAGAGTTGCAAAATTAACCTGTCAGCATAATGCAAGCCTCTGTTTACCACTGCCAATGTGACTTGGTCCCAGATAATATTTTGTGAAGCAGCAGGTCCTTTCACTACTACTGTTAGTGCTGCCTAAAAGTTTCCCAGCTGCCAGATTGTGTTTCTCACATTCTTTTTAGTATTATCAGATCACACTGCAGTGGGGACAGGTATAATCCACAAGTTCACATTTAAATAACTGCAGTATATAAATATGCTGCTTCAGTGAGCACAGCTAGAACCACAAAAGCAGTAAAGCAACAAAAGTACAGATTGAAATGTCATTGTGAAAGCATTTGATTTTGGTACTGATGAAGATAAATATATGAAAAATATTCTTAGATTGCTCTGTTAAGTAGCAAAAAAGTTGTAGATTTGGTCCCCTTCTTAAGATGCAGTTCCTCAGGACTCCTAATTACTTTTTAAACTCCAGGTACTTTGGATCACTCAGTCTTATCCTCTGTTACTTAGTCATGTACCAATCTATTGACGACATACAACTTTTATTTTAAAGCATTCGACAGGTGAAATATGGAGAGAACACAGGAGGAGAAGGAACGAGCTTAAGCCACATTACCAAGAGATGGAAGGATCAGAAGCCTCAAAAGCACTTAAAAATACCTCCCAGTTCTCCAGCATCCAGTGTTCATTTAAAAGTGGTAGTTTGAAGCAGTTATGAAGTCAAAGAAAAATGACTATGAACAAAGTGTAATTAAAAGAGCATCTGCCCAAACTTGCCCGAAATAAAAGTCAAACAATGAATTGTGTTATTTTCATAGATGTTAAATCAAATGCCAAAGATGGTATTTGAAATGTCAACATTAACAAGACACACCAAGAAAAGTTAAGTTAGCAAGCTTTACACTTGCATTTCCATTGGACAAGACAGATGCTTCAATCCTAGAGCCATTTACCAGCAAGACAGGGATGAAAACACACTTAGTGCCTCTTCCTCAGGCAAAGAAAGGGGTAGAAAAGACTAAGATTCTAATCTGGAGATGTTATTTCAACATTGACTTGAAGTTTTACAGTGCATGTAATTCAACATGAGCTAGATTAGCAAAAACGTTGTATTTAAATGGTCTGACTTAACCTGGCTCACAGCTCTGTGGGCATCTGGTGTATGGTCAAACCCAGCCCTCAGGGATGCATTTTGCTTGGAGCCCAAACACTGCAGCCTGGCTGAAAGAACTCCAAAATGTAAATGATGAGGTAAAACAATCAGGTTGCACTTGATCAAAATCTACCCATGACATTTGCAGCTTGGAGGATATGAAAACAGCACCCGGGGTAAGGACTGCTCTGCTATACTTGGATGTGTACACCATGGGAAAGATCAGAAACAAAATTAAGGCAGAATTACAGCTGCAATAGAAGAGCAGAAGGTTTGGCTCACTCAGAAGGTAACATTCTATACAAACTGTATAAACTTTTTCATGTTCCTACTTCCAACTTTTTAACAAACCTACAAGTTACAAATCTTTTCATCTCTTCAAACAGTTATGCAAAACTTATGGTATAATTATGTATAATTCTACAGGCAATCAAAGCCTTTTGTCTTGTAACTGGGGTGGAGCCATGCCAATTCCCAAATGATGGCTGCCATACTCTTACAGCTGCGCTGCCTAAAAACTAGGAAGAAAAGCCCAATACCTACACAGGACAGGAGAGGCAGTGGGGAAAGCAGAAAAGTTGTAGTAAATAAAAAAGCTCTAGTCTACTAAGTGCAATGCTTCATTGCTTGGCAATTCATCTTTAGGGATAATATTTCCAGAAATTAAATGGGTATTCTTCTCTGAGTGACAAAAAGATGAAGATTTTATTACTCAAACAAGTCTCCAGCTCTGAAGACAAAGGCACTTACCACAGCACAGTTCTGTCCCTCGGCTCCACTAAAAGGTGACACAGCGGCTGATCAGTCGCCACCAACGCCGACAAGGAAAAACAAGATGTAAAAAAAGTTATTTTGACTAAGGACAAAACCAGCACGTGCTTTCTACATTAAGCTACTGCTTCAAATCTAATGCCAGAGGTTCCAGAGAACAGCCAAGTGCTGCAAAATTAATCAAAACAAGATGTCTCTGAGCCATTGAGTACTGCAAGAGATCCTCCAGTGTTCAGCAGCAGGACCACCCAGAAATTTCTTTTAAGATGCAAGCCCAACAGCTGGGAAACCAAGCTTCAGCAAGTTAAACCATTGCTTCTCCTGTGTAACATTATCCCTCCCCAGGACTGCTGTGGATAAATACACTCTCATTCACAAATACAGCTGTACACTTAAATTTTGCCTTTTCTGATCTCATCTAGAATCCCAGAGAAGTTTTGGCAAGCACAACTATTAGAAACAATTGAAGGCTCAACTATGATAGTTCGTGGTTAATTGCAAACAGCACTGTGATTGTGCAGCATAGCTACATTTGCAGAGAGTTCAAGTATTCTTCCATATCTTAATAATATTCAGTATTTGATAGTTGCTGAAAAGAAGAGATACTGGGGGAAAACTCTAGTAAGAATGCATCAAGCCTTTTTTTTAAATAACCAGAGAAAAATTCACTTACAGTAATAGTTGCATTTTATTTTCTCTTTTAGTTTCAATGTGCAGTATTTTCAGCATTTTTTTTTTTTTAACTTAAACATACATCTAAAATTATATGCTTTCCTTTTCCCTTGAGTACAATTGCTTTTCAGGTTGGGGCTCCAAGCTTTTGCTCATCATTGCCCTCAAACTATACCCCACTGCAGGGTGCGTTACCTTACCCTTGTCAAGTGTATCCAACTTGATGGTGTATATACACGGACTGATGGGAATGATAAGCTCACACAAAATGTACATGACAAAAAGCAGCACATGCTTCACAAATGCTCTGCAGCATTTTACCCAGTTACCTGAACACGGCTAAAAACTTGATATACAGTAGACGCTCTCCTGGGTACGACTGTGGGATTCTCAAGATTTTTAAACGGATACTAGGTAGCATGCACAAAGAGTTCACCTGAAACCTCAGTATTAGGTAAAATTAACATAATTAATTTCCCCAAAATTTTGCTACATTGCTTACTCTAGTTTTTACAGCAGCTTGTTTTCACTTTAAAATACTTAAACTACCTAAAAACTAGCAAACTATTTTGCCCTCTTGTAACCATCATCAAATATATCCTTATAACCAAAATTGTTTTAGAAGAGCAAAGCGCGTACCGTTGTCACTCAGTTGATTTCTATCTTTAGTATAAAGTTTAGTTGGGATTGTACATGGAAAAAGTCTGATTTATGAAAGGAATGTACTCAATTAGTTCCCCATCTTCTCCCATCTCTTTCAACCATCGGGTAAGATCCTCAATGACTGACTTTAATTAAACTGCTTATTGCTATTATTTATTGCTCACTATACCCTAGAATTTCTTTTATTTAGGAAGCATAAATGCTCAGCCCTGACAGCTCCACAAAATCTTAAGACAAACCAGGTCTGCTGCTCTTGGAGAACTGTCTTTGCAGTGTTTTTGACACAACCTCCCTATCTGCTATATAGTTAACAGCCACTGAAAAAAAAGAATGGCAAGACAGAACGCTCTTAAGGCAAATCTACTAAATATCAACAAATTACTTTTTACCCAAAAAGTTCCACTTGTGCCCCCCTAAATCTGTTCACTCATTACTCAGTGCTTTTGAAATGCTGCTGGTGGTTAAGAAACAAGCAATGTCTTGGTGCTAAGAAGGCATTCCTACCAAAGCAAAAGTAACACACAGTCATTTACTAGATGCTTTAGGCAAGAAATGACATCTGAGTATACAATTTAGAGAAGATTTAAATAAACTCACATTCAATTTCTCAAATTCAATTTTCAAATGGAAAACAACATAAATAGTAAAGAAAATACTTTGAATCCCGCAAATAAGAACTGGTTTACAATAAGTTGTAGTTTGCAACTCCTCACTCTTGCACTCAGTGCAAGGGAGGGGGCATGCTGAAATGAAATACAAAACAAACTTTATTTAATGGGCCAGTGGGTAGCTGGTCCAAAAGCTATTTATAGCAAGTTGGCTGGCATACAGTGTTCTTAGGGGAGGCCCACGCTATAGATTAGTAAAGTAGGTTCTTTGACAACTGAACTGTAAATGAAGTTTTAAACATTAATCTGTCTCAAGCATGCTCCCAGTCATGCCATACCTCTCATCTTGTAAGGCTGCAAAGAAGCCACTTTCACTGCAAAGCACATTAAGGATGCTGCTTGCTTTGTTTAGCCAAGACACGAAATGTTTGTCTTAAGATCAAACACATTTCTACCCTGCTCTCAATGAAAAAATGAACAGCGTAATTTTCAGAATTAGCCTTCTGTTTACAGCAAGTTAAAAACACTCTGTGAAAAAATCTTGCATCAAGTCAATCTCAAGGACAAGCAGTATTTTTATTTCCTTTAAATCCAACATCAGAATCCCTTAGTGACCATTGGTCTGCTGTTACTGCCCCTATGGCACACCTCGTGGCTTGTGTCACTAAAAGCAGACAGGAGTGATTTTGAGTATGATTTCACTCCAAAAGAAATGAGGGTGTGCAAAGAATGTCTAGGAAGAAGACAGGAAGGGGTGCTGCAGTGAAATGTCAGAACTGAAGCAGTACTGGAGTGTGTTCCCACACTAGGAAGACCCTTAAACTATAACCCTGTCAGGTCAGAGAATCTCCTAAGAGGAGGTGCCCTTCTCTAGACACTTAGGACATGTTACAGGAGGTATATATACTACAACAAATCTCCAAGAGAGTTTAAAACAGATGAAGTTATTACTACCAGCGAATCTGTGAGGTTAGAACTGAGTGCATCAGCTCTACAGCTTGTCTTGAACAGGTAACGCAAATATTTGCTCTAAGGCTGGCAAGAGGCATTTGAGGAATGGGAGTCTGTCACGTCTAATGTTTTTCACCCAGCTGTGCTGACTGCTAAATTCAGTGTTCACTGACTGGAAAGATTCTACAGCAAGTCCCAAGCTGGTTTGGAAACTTTCACAAAGGGTCTAGCTCCTGTGATCCCAAGGTAAAGTAACCAGCTGGTCTGTGTTAATCATGAGGAGTTTAAAATTATGAAGAATTTAACAGTTTCATAACACAACATATACAGTTATATGGTGAGAATTTGACTAACCTGATGCTTAAAAAATATATTAAAATCTATTTTAAATTCTGGAAAATAGCTTACAAAAATATCTTCACTTAAACTATATATTATACAAAAACTGACTGGTATGTGGGTTTACAGTACAAAACGATTACAGGTGATTACAAAAGGGAAGAGTGATCTATACTACCCCTTAATGCAGACACAGGGCATTATATCTCACTGCCTGGAATTAGACTTTTGTCAGAATTAAGATAATTTCCAATATAACTCAAAAACTTTCAAACAGTATCTATTTTATTAAACCTTTTTCTGAAATCCTGTTCAGTTTCTTTTAAAAATCACCACAGTGCTGTGGCCCAAGAAGAAGAGTAACCCAACTAAGGACAGAAATAATTGCTCTAGATAATAAGACCTGTAGAGAGCTAAATACAGCAACATCTACAGTTGTTTCCACTGCCCATACTATCAATTTCCTCTACCAGTTTTTAAAAGGAAGTGACACCAGTGGACAATTCCTTTGTAGTCAATTTACGGGCAGAAGCAACAATTTTTGGTCTAGATTGAAATTAGTTTAAATACATGGGTTTAATAAATACAAATATACACATCTGTATACATTAAATGTTGTCACATGTGTATAATTTCAACATATACATTATATACAGAAATACATACAGTACATGCTCCTCCTGACAACACTATCTCAGTTTTCCAAGTGTCACCAAAAGGTGTGATAAGAAAATGAAGAGAGGTTAAATGTAGGATCTGACTGAGAACCAAGGTATCATTTCTCTATAATGAAAGACTTATAACAAATACAACTAAAGACAAATGCTGTGCTAGATTTCCTCATGTAAAGCTTAGGAATCAATGGCATTCCCTGGGTAGTGAGTAAAAGCTAAATCTGGCCCTGTGCAGTGTCCTGAAATTCATGGAAATGTATGTTGTGTTTGTGTCTAAAGCATTATGGATACAACAGGTAATTAAAGAGGTTGTGCATTCTAACACTTCAGCCAGTCCCAAAGTAGACCACAGCAGCCTTCTGATTCTTTACGGCTACCACGAATTTGTTTACATCAGAGTGGTCCAGATGACTCCATGGTCTCAGTTAGGAAAGGTCAAATGGTTGTTGACTACTGGGGAACTTGCACCATTTTGTCTCTTAAAATGCTGTGCAGCAAATAAGAGCAGTTTTTTAAGTATCTAAAGTTTGATCCAGAGTAACTAGTCCTCTTTTTTACCATTATGTCTCAAAATAAAGGAATTCAAAAGAAGCTACAGTAAAGTGGATCACAAGAATGCCTCCTTAGTACAGTTTCCCAAGACAAATTAATCAACATATTCCAGTTTTAAAGCACTTTAAGAAAAAGTGAGATGCAAAATAAGATGTAATCTGTACATTACGATGGATTTCCAAAAGGAACATGAATTCAAGTACAAGGAATAAAAATGAGGACAATGCAGATGTCAAGACATTCAGTAGCATGGCTTTTGTTCATCTCCAATTACAGCACAGCTCATGCACCACACATCTTACAATTTTACATACTGTACATAATATAGAAATATTTAAGTTAAAATTTCTTTCACTGATATACTGTACTCAAATTTGAAATCCTGAGAAGAAAAAAGAAAAATGTGTGGTTACGTATGTGCACTATATCTCTGGTATCACCAACACATACACCACTGGATATCAGAAAGTCCAGAGAGAGAAATTACATGCTGGAACTGTAAATCATAAAAGCCATTTTCTCTTTTCCTTGTTTGGGAGAGACATTAGGAAACAAATTCTATTCTGTACTACACAACGGTATATACAGGTACATAAAACTATGAAGTTGGCTAATGACTGCAGGTTGCAATAACAGTCTGTCAGTGTCTTACTGGCTGCACCACAGTGGCTTCAGCTGCACATGGGAAGAAGAGGAATACCAGCTACCTTGCATGTGGTACTAGCTCATATTTTACAGCTAGGATGTGTGGCTCATGTTAGTCCCCAACACCACTTGAAAAACACTGATGTACTTCTTTCCACTTAGAGGTGCCTAGTGTAAACAACAACTACACTTGACTTCTCAGGTGATTTCCAGTGCTGCAGAGCACTTGTCCATGCGTGCTGGAAGGAAAACTGACAGGTCCGTATTTATCACAAATGAAACCCCAGGTATTTTCTTGATCTTGCATTCCCCATAATTCATATTCCAACACTAGTCATGCAGTTCCACTACACATCAGGATGTTCAACATGCTGTGACCTTGTGGACATTTTGCAAACAAGTCAGTAGACGATGGTATGGGGTTCCTGGAGATGCTACCACCTCAAACACTGACTGGAAGGCCCTCCGATCCAATTCTTCATCGATCTGGTGTCGGTAGAAGTCTATGGCCACCAAACAGAAGATGTTAACATCCACTTGCTCTGATTTTCCCATTCTACTGATAATATGTGGAAGACTGAAATATAAGTTAAGGTCATAAAATAACAGATGTTGCTCTTCTTTTGGTTTAGCAGTTTCAAACACTGATCTTCATTAAAATGGCTTATTCTTGAGTTCACCAATAATGTTCAAGTGCAAAATACTGTCATCTAGCAATTAACTGCTACTACATAAATCCTATTTCTTCATTAACAACACATAATTTCTTATCCTCAGAAATTAATTTCAAGCTAGCAGTAGTTTTCTTTATCCATTGGAGCAAACAATGCAATCAGCAACTGCTGAGAGCCAAAGAACACTGCTGCGACTGAGAGTCATTAGGACACTTCTAACACAACAAATGGCCACTTTTTTGTCTGATCACAAAATGCAACAGCTATTTTTCTGTTTGTTTGATGGGTTGGTTTGTTTTTAAATAAACCCAGCACTAATACCACCTATATATACACATTTATCTTTTATCTGTTCCAATTTATTTGGCCGATGCCATTCCATTGCCAAAGCTCAGTATTACTGCAGTGCCATGGCCAGGGTGATAACTGCAAAATACAGTTTGTATGTAGAGGATAATTCTCTTGATTTTGAGTTTGTTGGCCTTTTTAATTTTTTTCAATATATTTTATCTTGCAGAAAGAATACAGAGCAAAGCTTTAAAAGGTCACGGCAGTGCTATCTCAGTGAAGCTTTTAGAAAGTCCTTCAAAGTCAGGACTTTCCCAATCATCTTGCATAGTCAAAAGGAACTGAAAGCAGTAGTTTTAGATAACTTTGTTGTCATAATCTATTTAGAAGTTCTCTTTTTTTCCCTACAAACCTGAGGTACCAACAGCACAAAGCAATATATACCATCACTATCTGCAGTAAAACTGCCTTTCTTGTGTGCTACACTTGTACTCTTATCCTTCAAGGCTTTACACTTATAATTACCCAGAAATGGCACACATTCAATCTTTTTAGGATACATTGCTGAAATCCATTGACTGGTGGAAGCACTGACAAAAAAACAGGAAAGACTCCACATCGCCATTGCCACAGGTGTTCTTTGTGTGAAATTAGAGAGAGAGAGCATCACCCAGTCACGGACCATCGAGGACTGTCCAGTGCTATGCAGTGTCTGGAATACCTGCAAAATATTGTACACGGGAATAAAGACAGGGTGGATGGATATGGGAAAAAGTTCAGTTTCTCTTGTAAAGGTTCTTTCCAGCTACAAAGCTCTGAGGGTCACAAACTGGATTCCTGGAGACAATTTTGAGTCTAATGCCAGTGAACTGGACTCATGACATATGTGCCAAACTGTAGTAATCATACAGAAATATAAGACTTGTCTGGTGTCCCTGTTTTTATAGCTTAAATGTGCTGTGCACATGCTCTCTCCAGTGATGCACAAGTCCAGTAGATGCTGAAGAGCCAAAAACCCAGAAGCCCAGCTGAGTCCACAGGGGCTTGACTGTTGGGTTCACAAGGTGATGGCTCCCTCAGACCTAGAATCTGAGCACCAGGACCACAACTACTAATTTTCTCTTTATTTTCTCATTATCAGTGACTGAACTGTCCTGCTGTGACCTTTGGCTTCCAGGTGGCATGGCAATTCTAGCCCTCAATGATGCCTGGAAGCCAAAACTCACAGCATCACAGCTCAGTCACTGTGACTGGTTTGTTAGCTCGAATTAACAAAGGTGGTATATGGCCCTTCAGCTAAGCTGTCAATTATTTAGAAATCTTATGAAACATTTAAGAAAAATAAATGTATCAATACTACCTTATAAACTACTGTTGCCATGAATTGTGGGTATGGCTGCTGATTGGACAGAAATTCCCCAATGACTTTGTTCATTACATCTTGTGGGGGGAAGAAATCATCAAGGAACTGTGGAAGAATCCGAGCCACTACTCGAGCTTCAAAAGGAAATCCCTTCCTGATCCTGAAAATAATAAAAATGAAAATATTTTATGATTGAATTGCAATACATATCTTGTTCTTTCCCAATTTAATTTGCAATGGAAAGAACATTTTACTTGCATCTCTGATTAGGCAACTTTTTAACACTGATGAATCCAAATCTTCATGAATAACAGACTACCCAAGAGGTCTATCAAAGCTGTCAGAAGCTGTTAGAGGTGTGTCCTTACCCCACACTCTCCCCTGTTCTTTTTTAAATAGTCACATTTTTTGAAGGTCTGGAATTGCATCAGAGATGAGACTTACCAACAGGAATGCTGAAAAAACTAAACAAGAACAAAAAAGGACAGGGAGATCACTCCTCCTAATTATCAAAGCAAGGACCATTTATAAGGAGAACACAAATTTCCATTCAGTACGTCTTTGCATTTTTTATTCAAGGTCAGAATGACCAACATATCAAACAAGAAAAGCAAGTTGCGTGCCTGTGTAAAGATACTCCAACCTACAAACAATTTTGCTTAAATAATACTGATTGGAAAGTCTTTCTAATAAAGGCTGCATCTGTTCATATGTCAAGATCAAGTTACCACGTGATTCTTCCCTGCAAAAGTTATTTTTTGCTTGTACTAGTCACATTTGTTTTGCTAACTCTTCAGAGTGATAGAATTGAAAGCACTCAAGCCCTGACTGCTCTAGTTCTGTTCTCACCAAGTGCAGTAGTGAAACCCTCCTCCAGTTTTATGGAAAAACCACTGAACACTTTAAAAAATGTAAACCATTACCCACAAACTACTACACAAAATCTAACATGCTATACTCACTTAAGACAGCTTGAGATTGTCAGATCAAAACAAGGCTTTTGAAATGTTTCCATTAATGAGTTCCATGTGAATACAGAAGTTTTACTCTATCCTTCCAATGCAATTACTTAAGAGCCTCAGAAAGAGCAACTCTTGTGAGCAGGGAAGGGGGGAAAAAGAGTTTTAAACTCTTAGGGTGCTTTGAAAGATTACTTCCTGTAAACTGGATTTATATCCTTGATTATGTAGAAGACATCCTGAAAAGCACTTAAGAGTTTGACCTGAAGGGAGCTGAAAATACATTTATGAAGTATTACGGTTTGTGCAACACACAGTATCAGTTAGGACATGTCTGGTTTTCATTTACATTCCTGTACATTTGTGCTGCCTTCAGCAGTTGCAACAGTGTTACTGGGTATACCAGGAGCATAACTTTTAAGCAATAGTAAGTAAAGAGTACATTTAATCATTAATTAGCTGTAAGAACTGTCAAATAGAGAAGTGACCACACAGAATCATTTCCCTCCCAGAACCCCATTTACACATTTTGTCCTCTTACCTATCGAAAAGGACAGATACTCGTTCCATAGCTACAATCACAGATTCACTGTCAGGAGCACCAGGATTTGCATCTGTGATACGGCTGGGGCTGATTTTTTCCTTTCCTAAACCAAAATAATGTTACAAGTTAACCGTGGATATAAAAATACACTTATCTTACTCTTGGTAACAAAAATAAATTAAGAAAACTACCACTGTTATTCAGCCAGCCTCTCAACATATCAGAAGTATAAAAAAGTGAGTACCTGTGTACATGCAAGTCAGCATTAATCCAAGGGCTGCCATTGCTCTGTGGGGGCTCTGCACATTCACCCTGTCAACACTCAGTTTAACCAGCGACTCACTGTCCAGCCTAGAAAGCTGCTCTGAAAGGAGGAGTCGTTCCAATCCTCTCAGGACACAGTGATAAATAATGGATGGTGTTGATTCATCACTTCCAGACACCATGACTCCACACATCTGAAATAAAGCAAAAAGCCAACTGCCTGGTTTTGAAGTGTTATATAGGTGATCTTCTAGCACCATACCACATTAGTATGGAACGGCAGCAGGTATTAACAAAAACTAATGAAACTAAACCCAAAAGCAAACCTACACTTCAGTAATCAAGTTAAGTGTTAAAGACAGCTATGTGGTGATCTCAGGTTACATGACCACCCCTAACTAGAGGCATTACAACATACCTGTATAATTCCTGCAGAGAATTCAGGCCCTACATCAAGTGGGTAATTCTCAATCAAATAGAAAGCAGCTGCACACATTACCAAGATGTGCTGTTGGTTATGGATATTCACACAACTGCAAATGAGCAAAAACACTAGTGGTCACCTCAAAGTTGTCTAGATCACAAACATAGACACTATAAACAATTCCTAGAAACACAAAGTATTTTTGCACATGAAACAGAAGCCCTTTCTAAAATCACAGAAAGTATCGCTGAGATGCCATAAGAGAACGCTGATTACCATGAAAATGACAGAGAAACGAGGTTTAAGTAACAGAGTTTATCAAAGACAAAAAAGCCTGTACAGTTTTCTCACCCTCAGATATCATTTCACTCTGTAAATTAAACCTAAAATGGGATGATATTTTCAATGAACATGCCAAAACCTGCTTGATATAACAGCCTGCTCTAAAATCTACTGGCAACCACCAACAACAGAGAGCCCTTTTGTTCACACATAAACATGCAACAGTTTGGAGCCAGGGGGGAAGAGGGAAGAGTCTTACTGTGCTACTCCTCTCAAATTGGAGAGCAGATACTCGCTGATAATTGGAATGAGTTGTTTTGCTGTCTCGTCGAGCAAGTCACACTCAAGGATATAAAGAATTCCATGCAGAGCTCCAATCCGACTTGGCATATGGGTGCTTCTTAAGGTTGATTCCAGCAGTCGACTTACCGGTTCAGCCACAGCTTTATCCTAATACATCCAACAAGAGTATTCATTAGAAGTCAACACTGGTTTAAATACTGGCAAGTCCTGTCATTCGGAAATACTTGGAAGAAATTAAAGAGCAGAAAGTAGGGAACAAACCAGGGCCTGGCTTAAACTACTTTGAATCAAATGTCACAAGACTAATACAATTAGATAAGAGATGAGTTGCAGATTAACTAGTAAATTGATGCTACTTTTATTTGTACAATGTCACCATTTAAAATTTAAAAAACCCAAACAAGATAAGGATTAGTTCAGTAAATAGTACGTGCCATTAACAATATAGGAGTTGAATGATTTAAATTTTCTGGCCTTCCAGCTAAGCACAAAGGATGCTTCCATCTGAAACAAACTGGTACCAGGCAACTATTCTCTGCCATCTACTATCTGTCTACTCAACTCATAGCACATCGTTCCATTTCTACGTTCTCTGAGACCACTGGTACTCAGACCTACACACTTTTCCCTCCACCAATCCCGTGATCTGGAGGAGGGAATCAAGTGCACTCTCAGGCAGGAATGTTGATCTGCTGGAGGACAGGAAAGCTCTGCAGAGGGATCTGGACAGGCTGGATCAGTGGGCCCAAGGGTCTGAGGTTCAGCAAGGCCAAGTGCTGCATCCTGCCCCTGGGTCACAACAGCCCCTGCAGTGCTACAGGCTGGGGCAGAGTGGCTGGAAAGGGCCTGGTGGAAAAGGACCTAGAGGTGCTGGTTGAGAGTGGCTGAACATGAGCCAGGTGTGCCCAGGTGGCCAAGAAGGACAATGGTACCTGGCCTTGATCAGCAGTAGTGTGGCCAGCAGGACAGGGCAGTGACTGTCACCCTGTACTTCACAGAATCATTAAGGTTGAAAAAGATCTCCAGGATAATCGAGTCCATCCTTTGACTGAGCACCACCACCAATGAAACCACAGCACTAAGTGCCATGTCCAGTTGTTTCCTGAACACCTCCACAGATGGTGACTCCACCACTTCCCTGGGCAGCCTGTTCCAATGCTTAACCAACCTTTCAGTGAAGAAATTCTTCCTAACAGCCAACCTAAACCTCCCCTGGCACAAACTGAAGCCATTTCCTCTTGTCCTGTCTCCTGGGAGAAGAGACCAACTCCCACTTTGCTATAATCTTTCAAGAAGTTGCAGAGAGTGGTAAGGTCCCCCCTGAGCCTCCTTAGGCTCCAGTCTTAGGGAAATGGTTTAGTTAGGTCAGTGGTTGGACTCAATGATCTTAAGGGTCTTTTCCAACCTAAATGATTCCACAATTGTATATTTAGCATTCACAGGTCAAGCTGGTATCAGATACTTCACTCTCTGTTATCAAATACCACAACTTACTGGAATATGCAGAATCTATTCTGAATTTTAGTTTTGGAAAGCCTTTTCCTTATTATCTAAGTAATTAGAAGAAATGACTTGTTTTACCTTGTCCCTTTACTTACGAAGTATCTAAGATACAGGGCAGTTTGAAAGTGTCTGCTCTCCAACTGCTCTTTTAAAGGGGATTTTCTACATAACTGAGCACAGAACAACAAGCAGCTCTTGATGGAATCATCTTCTTGTTTTTTAAGTCCCACCAAGCTGTTATATTCAGCTGTTTGCTTGTGAGAAGGTGTTATTAGCTCACTGAGTGGGAAATGACCTAGTCAGAATAAGCTGATCTCTAGAACTGTTTCTGTATGTTTGCCATCACCTTCCCACCTTCCCTTGTGCAGTTGCTGCTACAACAGCTACTGGAAGCTGCACCCTAAAAGCCTTTCAAAATTTCTTTTACCACTGTTACCCATATAGCTTTATATTAGTCTCAGAGTTCCTAGAAGTGCTAACTCCTTCCAAAATGATTTGTAATTTTTTTTTCCTAAATAATTCCACTCTGAAATGTCCACTAGAAAGTACTCTGGTCTACACATTTCAAGACAGAATGGTGTAGTGGAGGGAAGAGTGAGGGAAAGAAAAGGGATACCTGACTATCTGGGGCTATATATTCATCACATGCACTGTCCCAGCCTCCCATGAGATTACAGCCATTCAACAGTAATACAAATCTAGCAAAAGCTGTTCCACAAGTCCTCATATCTGGCCTGAAATGTAACAAATGAGGAGTCCAGGGCAAAGGCAACACTAAACTAAGACAAACGAAAAAGCACATTAAATGATGCTCAAACCTCAAAAACTATCAAACCAAACAACCTTCCTGTTTAAATACAGGGCAATTGGAGATAATTGGAGTCTGCAAACTCTAAAAACCCAGAATACATATCTTATTACTTCTTACAGCCATGCAGATCAGCTAAAGGATAGTCTTAGAGACAAACCACCCTTACGAAGTACACCAGGTTTTGCAACAGAAGCTGAGTTAACCTAGACACTCAGGAATTTGCAATAAACTTTCCTTGAATTTCTTACCATTCCAAGAACAGCAGCAGCTTTACAAGTAGCTGGGATCAAATACTGTACAAGAATCTCATCTTCTGATGGATGCACCTTTCGCAACTCTGTCAGTGTTGTGTACATCATCTCAAACTGATTCCTTTCTGTAAATAAGTCTGACACTGCTAGAAGCTGTACAGAAATTACAATTGAATACAAAAAAAAAATCCCATTAGCAGACAGCCAAAAATTGACTCTCCTTTCTGTTTTAACTGTGAGCAAAAGATTCCTCAATTGATCTATTAAATATGAAGACGTTTACTCAAGGGTCTGAAATAACTATTAACTACTGTTGTCCAGAATTAATTCCATCACTCATCTCGAATAATAATGACCTCCAAGAGATCTTTTTCACCAAAAGGTTTACAAATCAAAGCCACTAAAGTAAGTAACTCTGGGACATGAACAAACATTGCTATTTACAATGTACTAAACCATCCCAAAACACACAACACATACTTCTCTTGCAAGGATAGTTTCATTTTAAGTCTCTTATGATAGTGAATAATGGCTCTCAAGGCACATTCCACACCTATGTTCTTTAGTTTTGCTTCTACACTTAATAATTAATTTAATTCTCTAATACATTATTGTTCATCTTCATTTTCTTACAAAGGAATATGATAAGCAAATCTTGCTTTAGCAAGCAGTCAAGTAAAATATCAACTATCATTAAGTAACAATTAAGTATTTGTAATGTAGCAGCAGAATACGCAATCCAGATGCTTATATAGCTTCAATCAGGATAATGCTGTAGTTGCTCAAGTTATATCTCTGTACTGCCCATAGAGTAGCACTGCAAAGAAAATTCTGTGTCCCCCATATATTAAAAGATGCTTTGCAAATGCTGCTTAGCTCTGAACACTTGGTAACACATACTCAATTAGGATTCTAAATAATAATTCAGACTTACTGATCGCACCACTTCACTGATCAAAATGACTGGTGTTCTCTTGCTGGGGCTGGATGGCAATATCCACTGACTGTACAGTTCAAGCAAGAACTGAGAACAAGAATGGATATCTACACCAGCCCGGTGTTTCCTGCAAGGAACAATAAACAAGTGTTAAAATGGCTATTCTTAGGCGCTGCTAAAATGCTTGATTTGAAATAAGTTATTTACCAGCATCCAATTTATAAACCCAGCTTATTGAACTCAACATGAAGAAATAAAACCTTTTCTATGACTCAAAAGAGAGAAGAGACAAAAAAATAAGATACCTGGTGTTTATAGGAGAGGTTGGTGGTGAGGCAGGAGCAGGTACATCATTCTCATCTTCTTCATCCTCACCCCACTCTTCTTCTCTCAGTGGAGTGATATTATTTCCTAACCATATGGAATGTATAGAGACCTTGAACACACACACAAAAGAGAAGAACAAATAGCAAAGAAGTGCATTTAATACCCTCATAGTCAGACTAGAAAAATCTTAGAAGCCAAAGACATTTTCCATTTAAATGACAGGCAACACACAGTCTTCTGGCTGAGGAAACACCCAGTTATGACCTACTCTGCATCACTCAGAGCTTTTAGTTTCTATTTGATCTCATGCAATGCTTCTTAACTGATTTTTCAGAACTGGAAGAAATGTAATAAAAATCAAGTTTAAAGCTGAGCTTTCAACAAACCTGCCCCAGTTTGTAATCCATATCTCCTATTTCTCGTTCAGTATTGATCTGCAGTAAGAGTTTTTCATGGCTGATAAGAGCACCTGTAATGAAATACAAGATGAATTTTTAAAAAGTGCCTAACAAAGCACATGTGAAAATGGCTTCATTTCCCACAAACTGGATTTCAAATTTTCCTGAGAGTACTTTTTCCACTTTTTAAATGTAAAAGAAATTCACTCTCCCCTTCTCCCCCACAAACAAGCACTTACCTGTAGTAGCAGGAGAAAGTGATGGAACAGGGTCCCAAGCTTGGTATAAGTGATGAGTAGCAATATTATCTCTCTTAGACACCATTGCCTGGATTTCCTGTTCAACAATTCCCCTGATAACACTTAGCTTCCTCCCAAACCTAAAAGCCCAAGAGAAATCAATTTTAGGAGATCTTTCCTTTAATAGTTTTGTGAAAGTCTGTGTGGCTTACTCTGCAGTGTTATGTGTCTAAGCTTATTTTCATTATCAGGGAAATGAAAATGCTGAAAAATACATTCTGCACACTGTTTGCTAGATTTCCTCAAGATGTTATCTTTTTCAGATAATCTTTTAACTCAGCAGGTTCACAATGCTTCGTCCATGTAACTTCTATGTAAACAGATCCATCCATATATACTCTTGCTTAGAAAATACAATCCATCCTTTTTTTTTGCTACAGCTAGACTAAGCAACTGTCATTATGTATTAACCACAAGTTTTATGTATTTGAAAACAAGTAAAAAGAAATACCTTGTGTCCAGAGCTTTTAAAGCTTTGTTGCGGGGCTGTTGTTCCAAACAGCTAACTGCTGGATTGCCTGCAACAGGTATGGTCATTGCACTCAGCACCAGGGAGGTTATGGCTTGTACTGCAAGAACATTAATTTGGGTCCTCTCCGTATCTTCCTGTAAAATGAACTCACTGTAATTTGAAGTGTTAAAAAAAAAAATCCCGAAAGCTCTGAATATCAGTTTGTTATGTTTCACTAAATTATCATTAATAAGCCAGATATCTACTCTTCTTCCCATCCAGAAATATATGTGACATAAACAACGCATACAAAGCACTGACTGCAATTAATTTCTAGTCAAGAATCTTAAAAAAAATCTGTGTTGAGTGATGGATTAATAAAGAGCTGAAACAGCTTCATGATTTTTTTTCCATACTATTTACATGCTTGCAGAGGCTCTAAGCCAGAAGATGGATGTGTCTGAATTCACCAGGATATGAAAAAAAGGAAATATAAAATAGAAGAAATTCCTTAGTGTTAGTCACTTCTTTTCTGCCTTACAGTTTTATTAATAGAAACACTTTTCTTGGTTTAGGTAAAATTTCATTTTAAAAAATACAATGAATGACATTACCTCTTGCTGGTTCTCCTCTTGGTCCATTACAATGGGCTGAGTTACGAGCACACCAAGCAAAGTAGCCCAAGTCTCTTCAAACTGAGTACGGCTGATCCATCCTATGGAAACACTCAGAGATAGCCATTTATGTCTTAATACAAAGTTAAACAAGGCACAGCTTTAAAAAAAGGTACACTGTTTCCACAGATGTAGTTTCACACCACTTCCTATTCATTTTGGCATTTTTTGTAATGGAACAGCTCCCCAGGGAAGTGGTTACAGCACCAAGCCTGACAGATGTTAGTAAGTGTCTGGACAATACTCTCAGGCCCATGGTGTGACTCTTGGGGATGGTCCTGTGCAGGGCCAGGAGTTGGGACTCAATGCTCCTTGTGGGTCACTTCCAACTCAGCATATTCTGCGATTCTGTGATCTACTGGGTGTGGATGGGAATGGCAGAGAACAACACCACAGCTTCTCTCCTTCAGCTCCATGAAGGTGGAGAGAACTGGAAACACTGTGCTAAGATAGTCATAGAATGGTTTGGGTTGGAAGGGTCCTTTCAAGATCTTCTAGTCCAGCCCAAACATCTGATGTCTGAGCTGAAGGTAGGTAACAGGTAGCTTATCACAGGACTTTATACTATTCATTAATAGAAAAAAGTGTAGGGGGGAAGCAAAATATTCTCAAACATGCTGTCAAAGGTATGCTCCAGAAAACAAGTGGTCATTCTGCAAGAGCACACTGAAATCCCCCTGAGTTGGAATAATTTTTGGCTTTATTTCTAACCTTTATTCTCTTCATTGAACAAAATGTAAGAATTACTGCAGCACAATTACTAACCTGCTCTGAAATACTATCTGTCTTCCATATAAGCAACAAAAGTAAGCAAACAGTTCCAGATACAGTTATTCAGTAATTTCAAAACATGGGTAAATGCCCAGTAAGAGCCAAGTATATTAATTTAATTTTGTACATACCAAGTGTATTAATGCGATAGATGAACTCCTTAAAGATTTCCTTTTCTTGAAGAAATTCTACTGGGATTTCAGGAAAAACTGTGCCAAAGTCACCTGAAGGCTTTGGTGACCAGCCTAATTTCCAGACCTAAAGAAGTATAACAAAAGTTTAATTATCCAAACCAGATATAGTATTTATATTACAGCTCTAAATATACAGGCACCATTCAAAGGCAACAAGACACCAGTAAATAAAGTAGTTCTCCAGACAGAAAAATACTCCAAGAAAGTGGGAACATCTGACACAATTTATATACAATGTATACCATATTTCTGATTTTAGGGCTTTTTCCATCACACTTCCCACTGTAAATTAATTATCCAGTTTTATGGTCCAAGTTTAGATGTAGAAGCAAGTTCCTGTCACATATTTCAGTTTAGAGATTGTGCAGTAATGATGCTGAAATGGCATTCAAGGAAGACAGTTCACATACTACTGGTGCCTGAAAAAGCACACTGATACATCCCAGAGGGGGCAAAAAGTTTCAACCAAAAAAATTATTATGTTTTGACATCCCCTCAAAAACAGAGTGCTGAGAAACAGAGAAATGGCCTTGCACATGTTGTTACCCAGTATTCAAAAAGTACAAACTGACTGATCAAACCAGCTTAAGGTTGAGGTCCTACTGATGTAAAACTTAAGATGCAGCACCATGTTTGGTTTTCAAAGTTTTTCAATAACTTTTAAAGTCCTGACAGCACAGCATAATAAACATACCAAGGGAGGTACTCTGGTGTAACTGTTTACTAGAGGCAGCCTTGCCAAACTGACGATGATGTTCTTGAGGACAGGAGTGAGAAATGCAGGGATGCTGCTGTTCCTTTTGTGCCCCAGTGACAAGACAGTCTGTAAGCATTCCACCATCTCAGCTATCATTTCACATGCTGCAATAATGTGTTTTGTTTCTTTGTCGGGAGAGAAAGAAATTAAGTTTTATGAATCCACTCAAAAGGCAAATACTTTAAAAAGACAGAAATACAAAAAATTCTTAACAGAAGAGTATGTCAACAAAAAACCACAATAAGGACACATACAAAGAAATCTAAAAAATTTAAAATTCCACAACACTTTAAAAAGCTCAGTCTGTAGCATGCTGCACAGCTAACAGAATCCCCCAAAAAAACCTCTGCATTGAAGTATAACCTTCAAGAATAAACAACTATACCTGCCAAAAATATGTGAACCTATATTTAATAGATATTTACCAAATACAAATAAGGTCTCAGATGAACTTTCATTGTTTAAAATAATATTAATGGAAAGGGTATCTAAAAATATTTCTTCAGTGAAAGTTTAGGCCAGAAGCAAAATTCACTGTTTACTTACTCTGTGCATTTGAATCAACTTCCCCCTCACTTAAAGGTTTTGAAGTATTCTTCTTCCTTTCAGGGCTAAGAAGTTGATTACCAGGTTCCACAGCAACTGAATTGGAGAAAAATATTTGAAAGATACAGCTATTACATATTTCATATTCCATTTTTTAAATCAACACCACATAGTAGTCAAATGTTTGACATATCCGAAGCATTTGCCAAGTTCAAACGTAAATGCTAAATTTTAAACAGGAAATTAAAGTAGTAAAAAATGAATTTGTCAAACAAATAATTAATAAAGACTCAAAGGAAATATTCCAGACACGCAGCATTTGATCAGTGATGACTGGCAATCTATTAACAAAATTTTTCTCTGGGCTGTTCAAACTGCACTCACCTGCTTCTATGATAAATCTAATGCAGTTAATTAAGGAGCAAGCATATGTCACATGAGCTGCAGAAGACAGCAAATTCCAGAGACCAGGCTGCTGTAGTGTCAGACAGCAACAATCCAGACCAGCTTGAAGATCTATGCTTAATGGAATCTGGTCATGAACTAAATGCCATGAGAGTGCCTGTACAAAAAGAGAAGTTTCCCATTAATAGCAAATTCTCACAACAGAACAACTTCTAACCAAGGGTGACTTTTTTTTTAACTCTGCAAAATGTCAAGTTTTAGTAGAAAATAGTATTTATTTTTTCCTGAGAGAACACTGTTTATTTTAAGTACAAGAAAACTATGACATTTATATACTGTTTATTAAGTGCCCCAAAAATCAGTGCAGGACCCATTCTCCCAAATGCCATCATTCCATCAGTCAATCAACCTCTCCTTGTATAAACTGTCTTTGTCCCCCAGCCCAAACTTGATTTACTAGCACAGGTCAAACACAAAAACCACTGAAGAAATTTCTACAGTTAAGACAAAAGAATTGCCCTGATCAAAAATTACTCAGTGGTGATCGGTTTCAGATAGAGCTGTTCCCTCTCCCAACACTTCATCACATCTTTAATTACGGTGTAGTTTCTTACCTCTACTGACATCACTACGAATTTCAGGATATCATCCTCTTTGTCAGGAGGAACACGGAGACCAGCTGGTAGTTTTGAGAGTAACAACAAATACTGAGCCAGTGCACGACAAAGTGTCATCATAGACTGATACATCACCTCATCTCCTATAAAATAAGACTGGATGAAATCTAGCAGTTTGAATTTTTTTCCCTATAATAAATGTTTTTCAGAACTATTTCATAAACACTTTTATGCCAGGTATCTTGATTTTTTTTAAATAGAAGAAATCTGTATTCACAAAACATCTGTAAAATATCTTTGCAGAGGAGAGAATAAACTTTAAAAGACCATTATTTCTATTACCAAAGATATCGCTTAGTTTTTTCCAGTAGGCTGATGGCTCAGTTGGCAACAGTGGCTGAAAAACCTGGTGGTTGGCTGGAAGGTTTTGTACAGCAGAAGACACATGATCCAGAGTTACCCTCCGAGCTGTTTCAAAGAGGCTGCTCTTCTGGTCCCTTGAGAGCTCATTCATGCCGAGGCTTAAACAAGGTGCTAACAAGCTTAGGTTGAATTCCTGAAATCAAATAGTAAATAAAAAGAAATTGCTTTTAAAGTGAAATTAAGAATCTGGTGGTACTATTCTAACATACTAATGTGGTGGTAAACTTACAGTTTATTGATTAACTAACTTATTATTAGCAACTCTTCTCTACTGTGGTGTAACAATATGGTTAAGTCCCCATTAGTTCCACATTTAAATTTCAACCAGTATCATACTGGAAAGAAAAATCAATATGCTTACTCCAAATTTTCAGGACAATGTGTGAATAAAGTTTAAGGATGGCATATATACGAGGAATCTTCAAGTAGTAAGTTTTCAAACAAACAGATCAAATAGCTTTTTAAAAACAGCTTCCCCACTATTATTTCTTCATACCAGCAGCAAATATCACAGTGAGAATGTGAACAACAGACGTTCTTAGATACAAGTTGTCCTTTATGCCAGATTTACTGTCTGTGGCCTGTTACTGGCTTACTACAAGTCAACTAGCCCACATATTGAAGAGGTTACAGTGATGCCTTGATGGAAACAGTTGGCCTTGGAAGAGACTATACGGCAAAACAAGATTATATAAAATGGTAATATTGGATTATTCTGATTGCAATACATAAATAAACCTTTGCTTCCATTCTATCTACTCAACATGCACTACTAAAAAGTTACTATTAGCAACATTGCTAATAACAGATATCCAGTATTTTACACAAATATCTACTATTTTAGTTTTAATTAAGTGAATTAGTATTATCAGTATATATTATCAGTATCAGCATTATCTAAATTTGAATTGAATTTAAGAATGTAAACACTTCCGAATATAATCTATTAATACTACCAATAGGAACACTTGAACTGATTACATCCTCTTCCTCTGACAAAGTTACCTTGCTGGTCATGAAGGAGTTCAGGTCAGGCTGAGGAATCCTATTTACCAGCTCTGCTCCTTCTAGCAGTGCTGAGTCAGACTTGATGTAACACTGTGACCTCACTAGTGATACATACCAGTCCTTTAATAATCAAAAAAGGAAATTTATTACATACTTGTTTTCAGAAAACAACACAGTATATGGGGGGCAGAGGGAGAACTGCTCACTGGCATTGAATGTCTAAGACATCCCTAGGCTACACTAATATAAAAAACCCCCCTCAAATTAACAAGTAAAGCAAAGCAAACAACTGGTAAATGGAAATGGAACACCTTAAACTAGACTAATGGATGTTCACTGAAAAGTTGTCTATTTCCATAAAGTCTGGACAGGAAATGAGGAAAAATAATTCTTAATATACAGTGCAGGTACTTGTATTAGGAACATAAAGCTGAGCAGACTATCTAGAAAAAAAGCATGGAACACTCAGTAGACACACAAATGTAACAGTAATAACAAAAAGAAGAATACTATAACCAAGGAAGAAAATTCTTCATATTCAAATAAATTTGCTGACACAAATTAGAACACAACTTAACCTGTCAGAGTTCAAGGAGCATCTAAACAATGCTCTCAGTCACAGGATTTATTTTTAGGTAGCCCTGTGAGAAGCAGGGATTTGAACTCATTGATCCTTATGAGTCCCTTCCAACTTAAGATATTCTATGATTCTGTGAACTATGCAGAAGTCGTGGGGGAAGCATACAAAAACTACTTCTTTTGTTTAGAATTTACAGTGAGAGACAAAGGAGATTTTTGGGGTAATCTGAAGACATAAACCTATGGGTAAATGGTTTCTGGGCACAGCACTTTCTCCTGCTGTCCAGTAGCTCTCAACATCTCCCTATAGCCAATGACTGCTCAGATTCATCCAAACTGTCAGCTAATCAAATAATTTTTGCCATCTCAGTTACGTAAGTTTCCTATTACTGTGCATCACTGTAGAACATGGAGGGATGAAAAGGAGAAATTATCTGTGCCATGGGACAAACTAGAAAAAAGGAAGACACAGAAGGCCCCAAGACTTGCTCTCAGCCTTCCACTCCCCTTGGAAATAACATTGAAGTCCATGAAAGACAGAAACAGTTCAGTATTCTTGATTGTTCTCTGAAAGTAATTTAAAGCTGAGAAGGGAGGACTGGACAAGCAATGTTCAATTTCCAAGAGACAGCCAAAACTTCCAGCAAATGAATAAAACTAGTAACTGTAGTAAACACATCAAGAAAACAAGATTATTTTTTCGGTTTCTATTGAACCATATAAAAACCTTTCCATTAAAGTCAAGCAAAGAAACCAAACTTGGTAAATTTTTCACAGCACTGTCAATATAACAAACATCTATGCAAGTGTTAATTATCCATCCCAAATTCAACAGTCAGCCACCACACATGAAATTAATCACTGATCTATATTTGCGATACACTGACAATCCTGAGAACATTAACTGCATAGTAAAAATAAGCTGCATTGAAGTATTCTGCAATGAGTAAAGCTTGTTTACAGCCAAGTCACTTTTAGAGACTCTTTCTAAGTATAATCTTACTTTGTCTAGGATTACATTCTCTAAAGCTGGTTGGTCTTCTCCATCTAGTGGGTGTGAGGTAACCAGAGGTGAAGGACTGGTTGTGTCTGGTGCTACCATAAGACGAAACCTATCCAAGAGTGAGTAAAGTCTTTGGTGTCTGAAAACAGGAGAAGACATCATCAGAGGGCTATCTTAGTTTTGTAAATAATTTAAAAATAGAAAGACATCCAGTGACTCAATTCTAATCCCAGGACAGAAAAGCAGTAGGGTCTTCAGTTTTTGTTAGATATATGCAGTCATATGATGCAAAGTTTCCCCAGGTATTGTTGCCTTTCCCTGGTCTTAAAATTAAAAGCCAAACACGGTTAGAGGGGGAAAAGGAGTTTTACCTCGGTATTTATTGAAGGATCCTTAGGTGCACCACACCCAGGTGGAATGCACCGAAATGCACCCCAGAATGCACACTGAAATGCACACACCCGATGATTCGTGTATACAGTTACAGACCTTGCACATTAGTGTATCTATCAAAGATTCCCCAATGAGAGGCTCAAGAGAAGCCCCCATCCTGAGGAATGTTGCCCCTGGATGGGCCTATCTTAGTTTACAGAATGTGTTCTGGAGAGGACCTTGGTGTCTGGGGCTTTCTGACCCCCAACTACAAGGCTTCCAAGACGTTTTGTCTCTTGGCTTAACAGAATTTTGGGTCTAAGCTAGTTATCAGACTTAGGGAATTACAAGTATGTGGGCTAAAAGTACTAAGGATACATAAAGGTTGTATTAAAGGATATATAAAAGGGATATAAAAGGGGTATATATAAAAAGACAAAAATCATCATGGCATCAGTATCAGTGGCCAAAATTAATTAACTCAGTACCACCAACACACAAAGATTTAAATTTAATTTAGTGTTAAAATTTGTGATATACTTAAGCATAAAATACAAGCTGTTGCGTTTTCTTTATGCAGCAAATCTTTTAATGAGTAAGAAGAATCCAAGTTAGTGTACAGATTATTTGGTTGCAAAAAAAATACATTCTAACAGATATTATTGAAGAATCCACTAAAACTATACTTCTCTTCTTAAAAAATTATCCTTCACTATACTAAGAACTCCAGTTTCTGGATTTACATCAGCATCAAGAGGGGTTTTTTTAATTGGCTGTTTAGTTTGGTTGGGATTTTTTTAAATTCTACTACTGCTATAAAGAACTTGTACAAAGCAATTTTTTGAGTTTTTTAAAAATTTAAATGTGACATTACCTACGTAGGTACATTACTACTGATCTACTGCAGTCTCAGGTTTTAGGTTCTTTCTCGTACTTATTTCTTATTTCAGTCAACAAGTATTAACCTCAAACAGCAATGACAAGAGGAATAAGTAAGAATCTTTCCCACATCAAATAAAAGTTTTTCAAAAAATGAGTAATTTTCTCCTTTTTATACCAGCAGTTTCAACAGCCAGGAGACAAAACAGTTAAAACTTTTAACACAGCTGTCTGGGAGGAAAGAAAAAAAACAAACTAAAAATCCTTAAGCCCACTTAGCTTGAACTGACAATATTTTGCAAGTTGGAGGAAAATGAAGTTGGCTTTAATAACATAGATTTTGTCCAGAAATTAATTTGCAGCTGGTGTGTCTCAAAAGTTAAATACTGAGGGAGATGCAGGAAAGAGAATATGATGCAACCCTCTAGAGCTTGCTTTAGTTCTTAAGTAGTTCCTACTGCATATTCAACACAGCCAACACAACTGCCCCTTGTGCCAGAACATGCCAGCATCTTATGAGAGGCTTTACTCCTGGTTTATCTCCAAAAAAGACCCATTATCTGACCTCTAGGAAAAAAGCCAAAAGGTAGGAAAACAGAGTTAACACGATTTATATTAGAACATTACTTAGTTTGACATTTTAATGGTATTATTGGTATTATTTACCTTGCTGCTAGTCCACTGTTTTGAAGGTACTCCTGAATTCTATCCAGTTCTTCAACTGGTAATTGAGCAATGCTGCTCTATACAAAAGAATCACAAGAATTTTACAGGACAGAAATATGTAAAATCCCCAAAAGTACTTTTAAAAAATTAACAAAGTTACAGGGAGATAAAATGAAATAAAGTAAACACTGACATATCTATATAGTAAATAAAAAAATTCATCAAACAAAGTCACTTAATCATATCTGGATGTACTTTAAGTCATTGCTCTTGATTACACTGCTGGCACTCCCCCATGTGATCCACAGGCACGGATTTATCAGTACCTGCAGAGTTGCTGCCAGCAGCATTTCCACGCGGCGGCAGGCCAGGGTGTCCACCATGCGAGCCAGCACTCGGAAGGGAGTGCACAGCAGCTTGTCCACATACAGGGTCAGCACAGCCCCGGACTGGCTCAGGTGGATTCCCTCCAAGCACTGCAAGGTCTTCTTCAGAGTTGTGGGCTAGATGTTGAAACAGCATGAAACAGAGGAACAGATAAAACCTTACAATCAATTTGGAATACAAAGATCTTAAAGCTAAAGGGAAAGGCATTTAGAAAAAACTAAAGCAGACAACTACCTGACCAATATAACCATCTCTGTGTGAGTGAGTTACTGGGTTATTTAATTAATATGAATACTAAGTTGTTTGATGTGTAACTGTAAAAGCTTACTCTTACAAGAGCAAGCAAAACATAGGGAGTAAAACTTTTAGGAGAAAAAAGCTACAGATTTAAGTGAAATTGCAAAAACCTTTGAACACAAGAGAAGCTTCAGCTCTTTCTGGAAGAAGGAAGGAAGATGTGCATAATCAAGACAAGTGACAGTACAGAAATCCAGACGATCACTGGGGATTTTCTGAGCATATGTTTAGAAAGAGCAGTAGCAACTCAGGATTAAAAGGGTATACAAATATTTTTTCTATTTCTTTTATTTTTTGTGAATATGAGCACCAATTCAGCACTAATATTCTAAAGGGAGAAACACAAAGACACACTAGTTTGACTCATGAAACCAATCTTGGTTTAGAGCAGTCTGTTAATACCAGCTATTTGAATTTTACTGTCTTTCCTGATAATCACCAAGCATTTCACACAGTGACTACATCTTCCATTAAAACACATTAAGTTTAAGCTGAGAATTCTGCTGATTCTCAGCTACTGAGGCCCAGATTAATCTCACATAACTTTAAAGCTGCCCTAGATTTGCACAGAGACAATGCAAAGAGACAGGAAACAGCACTGAAGCTACTCAGGGTGCAGGTGGCATCTCCCACAATTATCTCTAGAGGAAGTCCAGCAAATGACATTTTCCATGATTAAGAGAGATGCATACAACCTTAAATCCCTATAAAACATCATCCACTCCTTTTAATTTGAAAACTAAAATAATCAACAGAAATAATATCCTGAATTTCTCAGTGATTTTCCCTCACCAAGTGGCTACAAATTTCAGAATAGATCAATGGGGAAGGCATGAGCTCACAAATGATTTTCATATTGCCAGGGCATATGAAGATGAACTGGTTCCTATTCCTGCCTCTGCAGTTACTAGTTTGCTATTTATACTACCAAGGCACTGAAATCAAAGTTGAAACTTAGAGCTTTAATTTACCCTTCAGATATTGATTATGTGGGATAATACCCATAAAGGCAGAAAAGCACCTTAACCATCTCCACTTGAATTCATAGATTTGATGGACTGGAACACATCTGATACTGAAGTTGCTAATAAAAGGTTCACTGTTTGCATTTTTAAGTAAGTGACTTTAAAAATAAAATTGGAAGTTGATAAATGACCCAGAAATGTCAAACTTTGCATACTTATCAGTTAAACTTATGCTGAAATGAAGTGATTTTATTCCTTACAAGAAGTCAAAAAGTTAAACTTACAGCTGCAAGATTCTCACATCGTGACTGAATGGCCTGAATGAAGAGACCACTGGCTGCTGAATTCCTGTGAACAGCACTGATAAAGTCTTGTACTGGAGGCTCATGGGACAGATTAATCAAGTCTTGAACATGATTCACAATAAGCCAGGTCAAGTGTTCTGAATCATGTAGGTTTTGACACTAAAGGGGAAAAATTAAAATCTGATTGTAGTAACACCAATGTTAAGATTTTAATTACTAAACATGACACAACATGAAGCTTCTCATATGTAATTCTGGTAGCTACTTTGAAATAATGGCATGGACTGTCTATATCTTAATACCACCACCATTATTTTTACATGACAAATTTTCCAAATTTTTTGATCCTGTTGCAAATTAAGGTATTTACCATGAACATGCAACTTATTTTTCTAAAAACACTAAAAAACAGGTAACAAGTGAACTTGTAAGAAACAAGTAAATTGAGAAGTTTGATTCAAAAATGCTGCTTTAATGCAATGTTGTTTGAAATATATGTGCATACACAGCTGTCTTGTAAAATGTGATTTTCATTTAGACTTCTTAAAGATTTCTTATTACTACTGGTCTTTAACACAAAATGAAGAATTTCTGGAAAGCTAATCCAAAGAGATCTGTCAGTAATTAATGTCAAACCTCTAGAGGCTTGTGAATATCGACAAACAGTGGAATGCAACACGAAAATATCTGTAGAGTTAACAAGACAATGCTGAGAGATTGTACCTCCCCAGTAAAGAGGTTGGTCTACCTCTAATCTGACTCCTGTAACTGAATGTCCATTAGTACTTGAAGTGCTTCCTAAACATAGCTTTTTGTTCAGTTGAACCTGAAAGGAATGCAGTTTGCTTGCCTCAGAACTGATCTGAAGTGCAAACCCAAGTGCAATACTAGATACTACTGCAGATTCACTTCAGAAGTTCCCAATGAGCTAAAACTCTATGGGGTAGCAGAAGACCAAAGCCACAGAAACTGCTCTCACTGGAAAACCAAAATCAAGTTTAAATGTTCATGTAAAACCTCTCTTCTTAAGATGTAGAGACAGAAATTCGTTGTCTCCTGGACACTGCACTGCTACTGATGTTGGGAAGTCTAGAACTTCATAGTGTGCTCCAAGCATCTCCCAAGTAAGGGATGTGATACCCAGAAGGTAATTCTATTGCCCACCAGGTAACTTCTAAAAGCCAAGAGAACTCTCAGTTCAGAACAGAAAAAAATGCCAAATGAGGTCATATCTAAGCTTACAGAAGCATCACCTGAAAATAAAATTACTAGTTTCACAAGCCTTTATTTTTCACTTAACACACTTCACTCTTCAGTTAACACATATCAGTAATAAATGACTGTCGGCATCACAAAATAACCCAAAAATGTAGTTATAAAAGTCAGAATTCAAAACTTACAACGTAGTCGCAAAAGAGAATGAGTGCTCCTCTTCTCACTATCTCACGATTGCACATGCCACGCTTAGATTCCAAATCTGATTCATCACTGTCTCCAGATATATGAGGGCTAAGCAATTTAGTAGTGGAAAGGCTGTGTCGCCTGCAAAAAGCGTATTTTGTTACTATTTTCTTAGTATGGCTACTGAAACGTGAACAACCAAAGTGCTTGGAGGATCCTACCGATGTCCTTACATGACACTTACTTCCCTATAAACTTCATTCAAACATTACACTTCCTTGAAGTAGAAACTTTGCTTTCTATCAGATCTTTATTCTTTAACAATTGCAGTATTTCTTATTACTTCTTCAGACAGTCTAAAGAACTAAATGAGTTATTTAAAAGAAAAACATGGGCTGTTGCATCTCTGGTAGGATAACAGAACCTACTACTGTATTTTCTTCTCAAATCAAACCAGTGTTCTTGAGCACTTATTTGAGTGTCAGATTAAAAGTGATGCCCAACCCAGAAAAAAAAAGAGATGATACTAGTAAATAAAAAAAAATTACTGCTATTTCAGTTCAGAGAATCATCAAGGTTGCCTGTAAGATCATCAAATCCAACTTTTAACCTAGCACCACACCGTGGCTCACCACTAAGCCACATGCTGAAGTGCCACATCCACACACCTTCCAGAGATAGTGATTCCACCACTTCCCTAGGCAGCACTTACCAATGCCTGAGTAGTTGCCCTGCTTTGCTCGTAATCCTGGTAATTCCATGTTTCCACAAATTAGAATAATACATTTTCAATTCATAAAGTTGAACTGAAGCAAGAATCTCACATTTGAGAAAGTATTAATGCACTTCAGTTGTAGAGCAAGACGAGTGTGCCCCAACACTCACTGCAGAAGCACCAGAAACATCTCTCAAGTCATTTGTTCACCTCCCTCTACACTTAACACAGAGGGATACCCACCCTCACAGGAGATCCCTTCCTTATCCACTGAGGACAAATCATTCCAATGCCTGATAGGTGGGATAAACTAACTTGAGACCAAGTGAATACTCATTTTAGAACAAATCTCCAAATTTCAGACAACTAGTGCTGAGTGAGGTTAGTACAGTGCTCGATGCAAATGAACCAGCATGGTGCTAATACCATGTTTTGACAGCATTTAGCAACAGACCCACTGAGAACACATAATCCCATAGCTACAGTTGTACTGATCAGATTATATTGTCACAAACACAACAGTGTCCATCATCTCCACCAGCTGCCTATTTCCTAGAAGGTGAAATATGAGGTTTCCATATAAATATGAAACACTGAATATTTTGCTGTAGTTACTTCCATAGTTTTAATAAAAAGTAGTACACAGAGGAAATTTTCTTGCCTTAGAAGTGGAGAGATCACCTGGCAGTTCTTTTGAAGAACAACTGAGTGCAGGACACATTTCCTCAGTTTGAAAGCCACATCGATATCAGAACAGACAATATGTATCCACATAAAGCAAACACAGAACTGCATTTCAGAATCCAAGCAGCACCATTCAACAGGTTGATAGGCTTGGCAGAAAGCAGCTGGATTGTTTTAATACAATTTTACCAAATATAATTATATGAAACACAGTACTGCTACTAGGGAACAAAACCAAAACTTACTTTGGGGTTTGATGCACTTCTGACCACCAGTTGTAGTTGGTATAATTGACAAGCAGCAGGATTTGACACCAGAGGAGAACTAAAGAAGGATGAGTGGGAATCATGGACTGAACAAGGTCACTCAAACTTTCAAGGGTATAGAAACTACCATCAGATCCATCCCCTGTAAAAAGTCTGGTGGCTGCAGCTGTGATTCTTCTAAACATCCCTGAAAACAACAAAACCATGTTAGAGTAACAAAGCTCTACTCTGAATTCTGAACTTTTAAAATTATTCAGAGTAGAATTCCTGCAAGAACAGTAACTCCTAAGCAGTTTTACAAATTTAAGGCAAGTGATGAAGTTTGCCCAAGGGCAGTGTATAAACCAGAAATTACCAGCTCTCAGACTCAATAAATAATGTTTAGATAGGTTTCATTACAATTCTAATTAATCTGATACATGAAAACCTTCATTAAACTTAAAGCTGTCACCTGTGGACCAGGACTAGTTAGTTTGTTTATAAATTAAAACACAGATGTTCTACTTAAGAACCATGAGGTAACTACTACCCTGCATGTAAAGGAAGAACACCTAAAAGTATTCAGAGGATGACTTTCGAAATACATTTAGTTGAAACTAAATTTATCCTCTTTTATCCAATTTCTGAAGCGCAAAATTTGTTTCAGCCATTATCCTGCATATGGAACACTCAGCAAAAAAAGCGAATTTTGCTTTCTGACTTGCTGATTGTGTATTTGTATGCCAAAACAAAGGTTGGGAAAACAAGAAATATGAGAAAGGTGGGGAAACAAGGAAAGTTGTCTAAAGGTATAGGACTTTTTGATTTTCTATTACAAGATAAGATCGGGGGGGAAAAGGTTTCTTCAGAGTCAGTTAGAACCAAGAGCTAATCAGAATAATGAAGGAAATTCGCAGTGTTACTTGCTTTCCTTGCCAGACATACAGAAAAATGAAGTTGTAAATTCCACAGCCATGTGGACCAATTTAAGCTGCCCCCAGGACTGATAAATACACAATGTAAATAGCAAAGAATGGGAAAAGTAACTGAGTCTCAAATCTCTGGTTCCACTTATTAGCAAACCAGTGCTAGCCCCATTCCAGCTCCCTGCATTTGCAGAAACTACACCATCTAGTGACTTCCTGCAGTCATAAAAGCCACGGCATGCTCATCGTTTTACTCTGTCCATGCCTTTTATTTCTTACTTCAAAGGAGTACACTGAAAATGTTCACTTATAATCTTGTAGCTTCCTACAGTTGGAAACACAGGAGTCAGCAATGCTCACATTTTGAAAAAACTGCAACAAGTGAGAAGACAAAATCCAAGTAGAACAGTGGTTAAAAATGACACAATACAGCCTATGTTTCCAGACACAAATTGCTATAAGCTACACCCATACTTAGGAGAATATAACTTAGAGAAAATAATTATGGAGGTTTTAACTGAACAAAAGAGAAGTATTACAAATTCAGGCAGTTAGTTACTCTTCAACCTAAATAAATATGTTATGACACGAAAATACAGCCCAGCTGTTGGAACAACTTTTCTTTTACTCTGTTACACCATACAGGTAACTAGTAGTAATAATATACCTGAAATTATTTGTAGTTTTACATTAAATTAATTTCTAGAGATCATCCAATCCATATAACCCAATGCTCTGCATGAGTATTTTAATATTTAATTTTAATTTTGCATGAAAATTTCTACATAATTCCTGGCAAGACTCCCAGTGCAGCCTGGAAGCCAGTCACAGCAGCAGAACGAGCTGAGCCTTCCCCTTCAATTACCCCCAGCTCCCATTGTGGAAGAATCCACTACCCTGATTTCAATCACCAGTTTCATTTTCTGATTTCATTGCTCCTGGCTTGACACCATTTAATCACTTTATGCCAAAACACCCTGGTGTAAGTTATTTTTTATAACATTTGCTTCAAATATTTGTCCTAAACGTAGCTATATAATTAAAATATATAATACTATAACTATTTTTAATATAATAAAACAGTATAAAAATGTATAAGAATTATTACTGCAACAGACACACAGGAGGAGAACTGTCACTCTACCTCTAGGGTTCTGGCCCCTAAAGCACACCTGAAACAAAAATTATTTTGTGCCTCTTCATGCACACTCCTCGAGTCCTTGCACCAAGAACCTCGGTTTGGAGGACTCCTATTTTACAGACCAAGGCAACAGAATGCAGAATTCCTTATCCCGTATCTGCAAGGAAGTCTATAAAGAACAGGGAACTTGTGCCAAAACCTTTAAAACTGCTGACAACTAACAGTAACCAAGGTTGCATTTCAGCTGCAAGCTGAAAATCAGAAGGCAAAAAGGGCAGTCATAGCAAAGCAAGAATAGAAGAAAGGGAAGACAGTAGCACTATTCAGAAAATAAGACTAAGGAATCAAGCTAAGGACTAAGGAATTACCAAAGGGCTAGAGATTGGGTATTCAGCAGAAGAAACCTACAGCAAAATGTTCCAAACCTGAAGAAAGGAGCTCAAGAGCAGCTAGCTGGAACAGTGCTACCTTTCCTGTTTTTCTGGGGTGGTTTGC